>WNWK01041069.1:0-16646 GCA_009830355.1 Cherax destructor
TTGTCAATTTTCAATCAAATTTTGTACTTTTTGTTTTATTACCTTCAGAAAAAGATTCTCTACCATTTCATAGGTTTAGCGCTTCTATTTGATTATAATAATAATAATACCATTTCATAAAAAAGAATAAGAATTTTTATTTTTTTAAATTCTTGGACCCTGAAAGGGTTAATAAAGAATAAATACTATAGTTTTACATACAGAAAACAATGAGAAATAAATATAAAGCACTAATTATAATGGACAAATGAACAGTTAAATAAGTTTTACCTTTATTGAAGACTTGTTAGTGTATGAGAGTTTGTTTGGAGAGAGGACAAAATAGTCCTTCAATATGACAATAATATCAACTCTACAGCTTATTTATCTAGCAGAATTCATCTAATATGACATAATAAACAATATTAATAACATAGTAACATGACATAAACTCTAGAATGAATAAAAAATCTGAAGAAATCTTATCTTAAGGACTGGTGGAGTGTGTTGGTGTTGTTGTTGGGTATAAGGGCCACTGACCATAAGCCGTGGTGGTAGTCGGTTTCAGCAGAAAGCAACCAACACTATCACACAAACAAGGTGCATAATTTATAAATAAGAAATATTTACACTTTAATTTATAAATATAATAATAATAAGAGCTAGGTTGTTGAACCGTGTCCCAGCGTCCTGTCATGGCTCGGATAACTACCAAAATGCCCAGTGGCAGTGCTTCAGAGGGGTCACAAATGACACAATAAACTTGATGATGGCAGAGAGTGAAATTCAGATAGAAATATTTACACTTTAATTTAATTTATAAATAAGAAATATTCACACTTATATAAATAAGAAATACTTACACTTACATACCTTGGAGATGGTGGCAGAGGACGGTGCTCTTGTCAGTGTCCCTATAATCGCTTAACTTACTTAAGTAAGTTTATTCAGGTATATACAAATCCAGTTAGTATACATAGATTATCATATATACCAGAATATGTGTAGAGAACCTAGGAAAACTAAAAAAAGTCAAGACAGAGTGACCTATTTCCATTGCTACACTTTATCACTGGCTGGTGCAATAGCCTTTATCGACTTGTGAAGCTTCTTTGGACCCATGGTGACTTATTTCACAGTGACAATCACTGAACCAGCAATAAGCACAATAAAAGTATTGTGAATGTTTGAAAGAGCGCACTGGGTAATGTTCTCTCAAGTGTAAACAACGCTTGACTGGCATCCTGTCCGCCTCACAGCGCTTGCGCGGTGCAGGTGGACAGGTCTGGTACGGTTCGCTACATAAGTAAATTTTCGCTATACAAAAGCGAGAAAAACTTTCGTTACACGATTTTTTCGTTATACAGTGGACCCCCGAGTTTCGAAAGGTTCTTACTTCGTAAACATCGTGTTTCGTAAGCTTTTTACGACTTCGAGAATCGTAAAACCGCTCGTGTTTCGTAACGTATTAGACCTGTCCGCCTGCTCCGCGCCTGCGCGGGACGCAGGACGCCGCCAGTGAAGCGTTGTTTACATAAGAACATAAGAAAGAAGGAACACTGCAGCAGGCCTACTGGCCCATGCGAGGCAGGTCCAAATCTCCAACGGCTTAAGCCAATGCCCCGACCCAGCCAGGTCAGGTTACATTCACTTAAGGAAGGAGCACTGCATCTGACCTAGTAGCACAACCTATTCAGGACCAATTCACACCCAACCGCACCCACTCATATAATTGTCCAGCCGACCACCTGGTCAGGTCACTTCCACTTAAGGAATTAGTACAGGTCAGGTTACATTCACTTAAGGAAGGAGCACTGCATCTGACCTAGTACAAGCTCACACCCATCCACACCCACTCATGTATTTATCTAACCTATTTTTAAAACTACACAACGTCTTAGCATCTATGACGGTACTCGGGAGTTTGTTCCACTCGTCCACAACTCTATTACCAAACCAGTGCTTTCCTATATCCTTCCTGAATCTGAACTTTTCCAACTTGAAACCATTGCTGCGAGTCCTGTCTTGGTTGGATATTTTCAGCACGCTATTTACATCCCCTTTGTTTATTCCTGTTTTCCATTTGTACACCTCAATCATATCCCCCCTAATTCTACGCCTTTCTAGAGAGTGCAGATTCAGGGCCCTCAGTCTATCCTCATAGGAAAGATTTCTGATACATGGGATCAACTTTGTCATCCTCCTCTGTACGTTTTCCAGTGCATTTATATCCATTCTGTAATACGGTGACCAGAACTGTGCAGCATAATCTAAATGAGGCCTAACCAAAGATATATAGAGTTGAAGAACAACCTGAGGACTTCTGTTATTTATACTTCTTGATATGAAGCCAAGGATTCTGTTAGCTTTATTGCGAACACTTATGCACTGTTGTCTAGGCTTCAGATTACTACTAACCAGAACTCCTAAATCCTTCTCGCAATTACAAGTAATAAGATCTATATTATTCAGCTTATATGTGGCATGGTTATTGTCCTGCCCAACATTTAGAACTTTGCATTTGTTTACATTAAACTGCATCTGCCACTTCTCCGACCACTGCATCAGTCTATTCAAATCATCCTGGAGTGCTCTAATGTCCTCGTTTGAATGAATTGGACGGCCTATTTTGGTGTCATCAGCAAATTTACTTATGCTACTATTTATTCCCTCATCTATGTCGTTTATGTAAATTGTAAACAACAGGGGGCCCAAAACTGACCCCTGTGGAACACCGCTTGAGACACGCCCCCATTCTGATTTCTCTCCATTTATGCATTGAGAGAACATTACCTAGCGCGCTCTTTCAAACATTCACACTACATTTGGTGTTTTTTTTGGTGCTTTAGTGATTGTCACTGTGAAATAAGTCACCATGGGTCCAAAGAAGCTTCCTAGTGGCACCCCTGTGATAAAGAAAGTGAGGAACACTATCGAACTGAAGAAAGAGATTACAGTAGGGCCCCGCTTTTCGGCGTTTCGTCTTTCGGCGTTCCGTTCATACGGCGAGTTCAAATTATGACCAAAACTTTTGTATACAGCGAGCGTCTTTCAGATACGGCGCGCGCCACCCGGTTTGTTTACATTTTCCGTGAGCACGTCTCTATTATGTAATCATCACTCCTGCGCACATTAAATGTCCAATTTTACGTCAATATAGACATTTTCATTAATCCATCTATGATATATTCTTCAAAATTATATGAGAAACACGTTATATAGCATATAAATATGCTGTTTATATGCTATGGTGTTGCCGGGCGGAGGGAAAACATTACGTAATATTAATAATAATCACTCTTGGGCACATTAAATGTCTTATTTTACGTTAATATAGACATTTTCATTAATCCATCTATGATATTTTCTTCAAAACTATAAAAGAAACATGTTACATAGCATATAAACATGCTGTTTATATGCTATGGTGTTGCCGGGCGGAGGGAAAACATTACGTAATATTAATAATAATCACTCTTGGGCACATTAAATGTCTTATTTTACGTTAATATAGACATTTTCATTAATTCATCTATGATATTTTCTTCAAAATATAAAGAAACATGTTAAAGCATATAAACATGCTGTTTATATGCTATGGTGTTCCGGCGAGGAAAACATTACGTAATATATAATAATCACTTTGCACATTAAATGTCTTATTTTACGTTAATATAGACATTTTCATTAATTCATCTATGATATTTTCTTCAAAATAATTTAAAAACGCGTTACATAGCATATAAACATGATACATACACCCACAGAATAAAAATTGACAAATATGATATTTGTTTACCAAATGACTTTGTAGAAGTCGGAAGAATTACGTTTTCTCTAGTCAAACATTGAGGGATAACTGTAGAAAAATATTCCTTTCATATGCCTTCACTCTATATATAGTTATTCACGACCCTTGTGGGTTTAGCACTTTTTTATTATGATAATAATGGTAATACTATCATTAACTCTAAAAATAGTGTGTTGCATGAGAATGGGAGTGTTGCTGTTTGTTTATTTTGTACTAACTTGTACACAATGTAAGAGTATTTGTATTGTGAGGTAATTATTATTATAATAAAAAAAATTATTTTGAGGTAAAAGTCTCACAAACTCTTACAAACGTATGTGAATGAACTAAAAGTGGACACGTATTAATCACATTCATTTCGCCTGACCGAGTGATCGCCCACTACCTGTTCAGTTTGTTTTTTTACCTTGTCTAAACTCCGTATCTCGTTCTCTCTCGTTTACTCTTTCGTTTACTAGTTGGCTCTCATTGACTATGGCGTCTAAGCTTAGTTGTGATAAAAAGAGGAGTCGTAAGCCTCTTACTTTAAGTGCCAAGTTAGAAATGATTAAACTCAGTGAACTGACTTTTTTGGGTTATCCTGGGTTGTCTACGCATATTTGCTATGTATGATAATCTATATATAACTGTATTTGTGTATACCTGAATGAACTTACTAACAAGGTATATGTTGATCGCTGAGATAGCCATCAAATACAGTTACATATAGCAGTATATGTGTAGAGAACCCAGGATAACCCAAGAGTGTACTCACCTAATTGTGGTTGCAGGGGTCGAGACTTAGCTCCTGGCCCCGCCTCTTCACTGACCGCTACTAGGTCCTCTCTCTCCCTGCTCCATGATCTTTATCATACCTCGTCTTAAAGCTATGTATGGTTCCTGCCTCCACTACATCACTTGCCAGACTATTACACTTCCTGACTACTCTATGGCTGAAGAAATGCTTCCTAACATCCCTTTGACTCATCTGAGTCTTCAACTAACACTCTTGCTAGGAGCTAGTGCTGCTGGGGATTGCAAGTTAAAACCAATGTTAATTTATCACTCAGAGAATCCTAAGGCCCTAAAGAACTATGCAAAAGGTAGCCTCCCTGTTTATTATAAATCCAATTCAAAAGCTTGGATGACTACTGATCTTTTCATAAATTTGTTCACAGACTATTTTTAAGCCAATGTTAATACTTTAAGGTAAGTAATAAGTGTACGCTGTGTGTATCTTACTTTTTATTGTGTTTTTTAATGCCTAGTGCTATTGCTAACTTAATATAAGTTAATGTAAGCTTGTTGTCTGGCATTTATATGCATTTAGAAGTTGAAAAAAATGGCGTTCTGCTTTTCGGCGATGTCTGCTTTAAGGCACTAGCCTGGAACCTAACCTGCCGTATAAGTGGGGCCCTACTGTATAGAAAAATATGAGAGTGGCGTACGTCTGAGTGATCTTGCCAGGATGTACAACAAAACCCCTTCTACTATCGGCTCTATCCTGGCAAAGAGAAATGAGATCAAGGAAGCTAATGTTGCAAAAGGGGTTATGTTAATGAAAAATAGATCGAAAACAGTGGATGAGGTTGAGAAGTTGTTGTTGGTGTGGATCCATGAAAAACAGAGAGCGGGTGATAGTGTTTCCATGGCGATAATTTGTGAAAAGGCAAGGAAGTTGCACGCAGATCTTGTCAAGACAATGCCTGCAACCAGTGGTGAGGCAAGTGATTTTAAAGCCAGCAAAGGCTGGTTTGACAGGTTTAAGAAACCTGTGTTGTGAGGCATGGTGAGGCAGCCAGCTCAGACAAACGTGCAGCTGAAAAATTTGTTCATGAATTCCAGGGGTTCGTAGAGGCTGAACAATTCCTCCCCCAGCAAGTGTTTAACTGTGATGAAACAGGCCTGTTTTGGAAGAAAATGCCCAACAGGACCTACATTACTCAGGAGGAAAAGGCACAGCCAGGACACAAGCCTATGAAAGACAGGCTAACTCTCATGTTTTGTTCTAATGCTAGTGGTGATTTTAAAGTGAAGCCTTTACTGGTGTATCACTATGAAAATCCCAGACCCTTCAAGAATCACAGTGTTGACAAGAATAATTTGTGTGTGCATTGGAAGGCTAACACCAAGGCATGGGTCACTACGGAGATTTTCAAGGAATGGGTGACTGGAGTGTTTGGCCCTACTGTGAAGAAATACCTCTTGGAAAAGAAATTGCCACTCAAGTGCCTCCTGATACTGGACAATGCTCCTGCTGACCCTCACAACTTGCAAGAGTGTTTGTCTGACAAGTTTAATTTCATCAGAGTGAAGTTCTTGCCTCCTAACACCACTCCTCTCCTCCAGCCCATGGACCAGCAGGTCATTTCCAACTTCAAGAAACTGTACACCAAAGCACTGTTTGAAAAGTGCTTTGAAGTGACCTTGGACACTGAGTTGACCCTAAGAGAGTTCTGGAAAGATCACTTCAACAGTGTGCAATGCATACGCCTTATAGATAAGGCTTGGAAGGGAGTGACTTCCAGGACTTTGAACTCTGCTTGGAGACCATTGTGGCCAGGTTGTGTCCAACAGAGGGATTTTGAAGGATTTGAGGCTGACCCTGACCTTGATCCTGACGACCCTGTGCCTGTTGTGGACTCTATCGTGGCATTGGGGAACAACCTGGGGTTGGAGGTGAGTGGTGAGGATGTGGAAGAGTTGGTGGAGGAGCACAGGGTAGAGCTAACAACTGAAGAGCTGCAAGAGCTTCATCTGGAACAGCAACAGACCACAGCTGAGGTTATTGCTTCAAAGGAGGAGGGTGAGAGACAGAAGGAGGTGCCCTCTTCAGTGCTTAAGGAGATGTGTACAAAGTGGAATGAGTTGCAGACATTTGTTGAAAGACACCACCCTGAGCAAGCTGAAATGAGCCTTCTGTGCAGCCACTTCAGTGACAGAGCCATGTCGCACTTCAGGAAAGTGTTGAAGGGTCGCCAGAAACAGAGGACTCTGGACAGTTACTTCACCAGGCAGGGGTCTGGTGACTCTCAAGCTGGTCCTAGTGGCATTAAAAGACCAAGAAGGGAAGTAACCCCAGAGAGGGCTTTGACACCTGAAGTCCTTTTGGAGGGGGATTCCCCTTCCAACCACTAACTCCCTGCCCCTTTCAGCAACTCTACCTTCCAGATGCCTGCAACTCTTCAATAAAGGTAAGTAAATGTATATATATATATATTGTTTTTAATTTAGTATGTGAATATTTTTTTGTGGAACGGATTAATTGTATTTACATTATTTCTTATGGGAAATAATGGTTCGAATTTCGAAAACTTCGTGTTAAGTACTAGCTCCTGGAACGGATTAATTACGATACTCGGGGGTCCACTGTATGGTACTTTCGTTAGTCGGGGGTCCACTGTACACAAATCCAGTTACATAGATTATCATACATAGCAGCATATGTGTAGAAAACCTAGGATAACCCAAGAAAGTCAGAGTGATTTATTTCCATTGCTACACTGTTAATGCTACACTTTATCGCTGGCTGGTGCTATAGCCTTTATCGACTTTTGAAGCTTCTTTGGACCCATGGTGACTTATTTCACAGTGACAATCACTAAACCAGCAATAAACACAATAAATTTATTGTGAAATGTTTGAATGAGCGTGCTGGATAATGTTTTCTCAATGGTAAACAACGCTAGAGTGGCTGACAACGCCTGTGCGGCGAGGCACGCAAGAGCGGACAGGCAGACAGGTCTGGTACCTGGACTGATAGTCGAGGGAATAACCGGTTGGCGAGGGAAAATTTGACCGAAAAAAGCCATCAAAACTCGAAATCACCGAGTCAGACCAACCGAAAGTCGAGGGACCACTGTATATTGCTCTCACAGGCCAGAAATATTACTGGAAAAAAATATTAGAAAAGAAAAGAAAAATAAAATGAAAAAATGCGACTTTACGGAAGTCGTGGATGTTGCCGCCACCCGGTCATTGAGGGTCGACTTCACGCCTCTATATCTCAGTAAGTACTGAATGGATTTTTTTTTTCATTATATACAGAAAATTATTATCTTCAGTTCTTTAAGAATTTTTTTTTTTTAAAAATTCTTGGACCCTGAAGCACACTTTGAGATTTGGCCTCTGGACCCTGAAAGCATTAATTCGTTCCAGAAGGCTGTTCAAGTGCCGATCTGTTCGAGTACCAAACAAATTTTTCCCATAAGGAATAATGTAAATTTGATTAATCAGTTTCAGACTCCCAAAGATGCACTTACAGCGACTTTGTGGAGTATTTTCGTATGTTTTTTTTATGATTGTATTCTCATTTTCTTGGTCTCATTTGATAGAATGAAAGATATATTACAGAAATAGAGATGATTTTGAATGGTTTACAGAATAAAAGTACCTTGAAATTGAGCTCAAATTAGCAGAAATGTTCGATTTTTACTGGTGTTCAAGAGTAAACAAATCACGTCACACGTCGTATACACATCAACTGGTGGGTCTAATAGGCTTTCACAAATGTGCTGATATTATTTATGCCTTGCAAGAGGTGTGGGGTTAAAAGATAAAGAATCAAATACAAAGTGGGAGTTGTCACAGTTGCTTTTTGCTGATGACACTGTTCTTTTGGTTGATTCTGAAGAGAAGTTGCAGAGGTTGGTGGATGAATTTGGTAGGGTGTGTAAAAGAAGAAAATTGAAAGTGAATATAGGAAAGAGTAAGGTGATGAGGATAACAAAAAGATTAGGTGACGAAAGATTGGATATCAGATTGGAGGGAGAGAGTATGGAGGAGGTTAATGTATTCAGATATTTGGCAGTGGACATGTCAGCAGATGGGTCTATGAAGGATGAGGTTAATAATAGAATTGATGAGGGGAAAAGGGTGAGTGGAGCACTTCGGAGTCTGTGGAGACAAAGAACTTTGTCCATGGAAGTAAAGAAGGGAATGTATGAGAGTATAGTTATACCAACACTCTTATATGGATGTGAAGCATGGGTGATGAATGTTGCAATGAGGAGAAGGCTGGAGGCAGTGGATATGTCATGTCTGAGGTCAATGTGTGGTGTGAATATAATGCAGAGAATTCGGAGTTTGGAAATTAGGAGGAGGTGCAGGATTACCAAAACTATTATCCAGAAAGCTGAGGAGGGGTTGTTGAGGTGGTTCGGACATGTAGAGAGAATGGAATGAGACAGAATGACTTCGAGAGTGTATAAATCTGTAGTGGAGGGAAGGCGGGGTAGGGGTCAGCCTAGGAAAGGTTGGAGGGAGGGGGTAAAGGAGGTTTTGTGTGCGAGGGGCTTGGACTTCCAGCAAGCATGTGTGAGCGTATTTGATAGGAGTGAATGGAGACAGATGGTTTTTTATTACTTGATATGCTGTTGGAGTGTGAGCAAAGTAACATTTATGAAGGGATTCAGGGAAACCGGCAGGCCGGACTTGAGTCCTGGAGATGGGAAGTATGGTGTCTGCACTCTGAAGGAGGGGTGTTAATGTTGCAGTTTTATAACTGTAGTGTAAAGCACCCCTCTGGCAAGACAGTGATGGAGTGAATGATGATGAAAGTTTTTCTTTTTCGGGCCACCCTGCCTTGGTGTGAATCGGCCGATGTGTTAATAAAATAAATAAAAAAATTATTTATGCCATTTTTTCAATAATGCAGTAGTCTGCATAGCAGTAAATCTATTATTTGTGTGAATAAAAATTCAAAATGTAAAGCAAGTGTAATATAAGAGGGGCCCGAAGTGGGAGGAGCCATAGGGGAGGGATGGGCCAGCAGAAGGAGCATTCAATATCTGAAGAGTCATCTTAATAGCTGGATACTAGTGGTGGCACGAATACAGTGTTGTGTAATTGCGCTAATATTAGTAATAAAGGTTATCTATCACATTTTTTCAAACTTGATATCAGAAACACGATAGATAACCTAGAAGCACAGTAACGATGCTGAAATTAATTAAAGGCATATTATATGGAGAGGCGGAGGAGGTGTTTACATCAGGGCAAACACACACTTACCAATTTTCTTTTTGGTTGACTGTCATCACTAATCATCTTAGCGACAACTGTAAGAAGACTGATGTATATGTTCTGGCAGGTCATGTTTGTTTGGTCGAGTGCCGAGCAAATGGTCAACTACAAAGTGTTTTTTTTTTTTTTACCGAACAAAGTGTTCGAGTACCGAATTGTTTAAGTACATACAGAGCTGTTTGAATACTGGGGTTCCACTGTAAACTGTTGTAGTGTTCAGAGTGTCTGAAATATTTTAGTCAAAAAGACATTCGTGTGATACATATACAAGTACATTCAAGAGATAAAACAGTGTTCAAAGTGTCTCAAATGTTTTATTAAAAATGCAGTCTTGTGACACATATGTGAATACTGTACATACAGGATATAAACCATTTCAGAGTTTAGAGTGAAAGACTTTAATAAAATGTCATGCATGTAAATCATATAAAAACTGAAGGTGATAAGTTCTGGTAATGTTCAGAATATCTATATATTTTATATAAACAGAACATTCTTGTGTACACATGAGAGCTAATATTGAGTATAAACAATATATATGGAAAGTACTGTAAGGTCAAGTTTGTAATCTACTTACTGCAGTAACCAAGAATTCTGGAGTGAAATATTGAGTGAACAACAGTAATGAGATATTCAATTCAAATTCAAATTCAAATTCTTTATTTCTAGTAACATACAGAGTGGGGTGTACTTATAGTAATGTACATTTTATGAAGTAGATATTACAAGATGACCAATAATATGCCTAGGTATGCCTAGGCTTTTCAGGCAGTCTTATGATAGGTCTTACTCAATAGTGACACTGATTATACTGATAGTAAGGTTAGGTAATTGTAGTGATTAATTAGGTTTACAATATTGAGGTACTGAAATTCAAACATTTAAGAATTAAACAATTAGTTTAAAGAATTTAACAATTAGTTTATATATTAATGGTAAAGGTGATGTATTGGCATAATACTGTTTCTATATTGGAGTGTCTTAGGCAAACTTATGACTAGCTTAAGAATTATGAAGCAATAGTTGTATTAGAATTTTGGTTACTCATGTGAAATTAAGGGGAACCACAGATATCAGTGTCTTTTGCTGTGGATATGTGCAAGATAAAGTAGTTTTCATGTGGTTAGCTACCAGTTGGGTGCGTAAGTGAGATAAGATGTTTTTTAACGGTGCTTTTGAAAATGGAGGTTGTGTCTGCAGTTCTAGAGTTTTCAGGCAGGGAGTTCCAGATTTTAGGCCCTTTTATGCGCATTGAATTTTTGTATAGATTTAGTCGGACACGGGGAATGTCAAAGAGATGTTTATGTCTGGTATTATGTCAATGATCAGCAGTAGTGAAATATTCAGTGATCAGCAGTAGTGAAATATTCAGTAATCAGCAGTGAAATATTCAGTGATCAGCAGTAGTGATATATTCAGTGATCAGCAGTAGTGAAATAAGGGCAGTAAAAGAACGCACGCACAGTTCGGGCTGAGAGTTTGAGGGGAGAGGACATGTGTACGTGTGGGAGTGAGGTCCTAGGCCTTCTATCTCAGGACTGCTTATTTCACTCGACTGATAACTCATCATGCATCTCATATCGTTGGATCGTAGCTGCATTATTGTTGGAACTCTTATGTGTGAGCTGTGACTAGTAATCTACCTAGTTAAACACACACTGTTGGTTTGAAGTGGCTCTAGGCCTGCCTTCACTGCCTCCCCCTCCTTCCTCGATTTGGAACTCAGCCATTCGCCTCTATTTACTTATGGTCTAGAGGCGGATCTTGACTGCCCACATAAGTGCCTGGGTGAACCTGTCAGTCCTCCTGCCGACACTCCACAATTTCTGCCAGGACAACTTAAGATAGCCTGCAGTTAGAATATTCCTGCCATACCAGTGTCTTCGTGCATCGAGAAAGCAAAGCCATCAAGCCAAAAAGCAAATCCTTACCTAGTGACTTAGTTAAGAACAATTTAATGAACATTGCAGTACCTGGTCACTTCTTTGGCTACCAGAGACAGCTTTTTAAGTGGGACATACCAGAGGTTCACCTACAAACATAGTAAGTTTGTGCTGATTTATTTGTGCACACAGAGTGAAAATTCGTCTGTCATTCCAAGGCAGGTGTGCTAGAACTGTTTAGTGCTGTGGGTTTGGAGTAACTAAGCGAGCATCAGTATCAACATAGGCTGAGGAATGTACGAGGAACAGAAGCCTGGCCTGATGGGTGACCTTGAGATTGGCACTATAAGACTCGCATGCCACTTACACCCATATTGCTTGTGTCTGGTGAGGTGAATGTCCCTTACGCCGATCCTCCTATTCACCGGTATATTTAACTCATCGCCATCATCGTCCCAGGACTGCTTGTTTCACTGGACTGGTAACTCTTCATGCAGCTCATATCGTTGGATCGCAGCCGCACTGTTGCTGGAACTCTTATGTGTGAGCTGTGACTAGTGATCTACCTAGTGGAACACAGTGTTGGTTTGAAGTGTGTAGGCCTTCCCACTGCCTCCTTCCTCGATTTGGAACACAGCCATTCGCCTTTATTTACTTGTGGTCTAGAGGCGGATCTTGTCTGCCCACATAAGTGCCTGGGTGAACCTGTCAGTCCTGCCAGATGGATTTAAAGAGTGAGTAATGTAAAGGAGAGCGGAGTAGTTGTGTCGCTACCACCATCACCCACATATCTCTCTGCTTGTACATTTCCACCACCGCTCACAGACCATGTGAAGAAAGATGGTTCGAGCGCCACGCCGACGATAATTAAGTAGTGGTGCGCGGGTCGTCAATTACACCCCAGAGTAACTACGCTAACTTTCTTTCACCTCTACACTAGGATTATTTCTGACCTTCAGCAACAGTGTTTTGCTTTACAGACAGTTAATTGTCATTTGTAAGCCTGTATTAAGACTTTAAAAGGCTCAGAGTTTATTTCAGTGTAGTGACTTCTTACATTTATTAATAATAATAATATAATAATAATAATATTTTTATTTCGATGCATGATACAAGTGTACATTGTTATTGGTAGTTACAATTATAAAACTGTAATGCAAGGAGAGCCACTGGCATGCCATGGCATTAGGGGCAGCTTATTCTAAAGACTTATTCACTAAGTAGTTAATGCTAGTGAAATTGATTGAGTTTATTCTAGTTCTGTATTTTTTAAAATTACAATATGATTATACATACTATTCAAAGGCAATACAAGAGAAATTGGTTGAGTTTAATCTAGTTGTATATTTTAATTCAAGTTACAATATGTTGATGTTATACTAGTATAATAACAATACAGTGAACCCCCGGTGTTCGACGGCGTCGGAGCTCGGCCAAATCGGTGTTCGACGTTTTTTTTTTACAATATTTTTGACTCGGTATTAGGCGGCCACTCGGAGTTCGACGAGTCGGCTATCCGTCCCGGACGCGTACGCGTACGCGTGGGGCCGTGGCCCAGCTGGGCGCCCAGGCACTCAGTGTGTTATTGTTTACAAGCGAGCTACCACTACCCACGCACCACCCAGCATTCATACCATATATATACGTATTGTCATTATTCCAGTGTTTTTAGTGCTTGCAACTGCTAAATAAGCCACCATGGGCCCCAAGAAAGCTCCTAGTGCCAAGCCTGTGGTAAAGAATGTCAGAAATACGGTAGAATTGAAGGAGCTGGCTGGCTGGTAGGTTGGCTGACTGGCTGGCTGGCTGGTTGGCTGGTTGGTTGGCTGGCTGGCTGGCCGGCTGGCTGGTTGGTTGGCTGGCTGCCTGCCTGCCGGCCTGGCTGGCTGGCTGGCTGGCTGGTTGGTTGGCTGGCTGGCTGGCTGGCTGGCTGGCTGGCTGGCTGGCTGGCTGGCTGGCTGGTTGGTTGGTTGGTTGGTTGGCTGGCTGGTTGGTTGGTTGGTTGGTTATCTGGTTGGTTGTTTGGCTGGCTGGTTGGTTGGTTGGCTGCCTGGCTGGTTGGATGGTTGGTTGGTTGGCTGCCTGCCTGCCTGCCTGCCTGGTTGGTTGATTGGTTGGTTGGCTGCCTGCCTGCCTGCCTGGTTGGTTGGCTGGCTGGCTGGCTGGCTGCCTGGCTGGTTGGTTGGTTGGTTGGTTGGTTGGCTGGCTGGCTGGCTGGCTGGCTGGCCTGTCTGTCTGTCTGTCACACACGTACACATAAATACAATTATACATAGTGTAAATTACCTAGGATATCCCATACAATCGAGACTGGCAAATAATGTGTGTCAGGACTCAGATGTGAAGCAGTGACTACTGAGTCTTGTAATATGTGTTGGATCTCTCTGAGACAGATAGACAAACAGATAGACAGACACAGACAGACAGACAGACAGAGACAAACAGATACAGACAGAGATATAAAACAGTGAAAACAAATAAAGCCTAGGCTAACCCGTCACCCCTGGCTGGCTGGCTGGCAGGGAGGGAGGGAGACAGGCAGGGAGGGAGGAGACGGGCGAAGGCATTGTACCCCTCATCAATGTCAACACTAATTAGTTTAGCGATAATAAGAAGATAATAATAAGATAAGAGGACGCTTACCCCTCATCAATGTCACCTCTTGTAATTTGATTAGTGATAAGACTGGGGCCCCTTGTGCCAGCTGGTCACCATGCTTCAATAATTATTATTATTATTATTATTATTATTATTATTATTATTATTATTATATTCTCCCTGTATCCTAGGTAATTTACACTATGTATAATTGTATTTATGTGTTCCTCTGAGATAGACTCAGTCAGTCAGTCAGCCAGCCGTCCAGTCAGTCAGTTAGCCAGCCGGGTAGCTAGTCAGCCAGCCGTCCAGTCAGTCAGTTAGCCAGTCGGGTAGCTAGTCAGCCAGCAAGCCAGCCGTCCAGTCAGTCAGTCAGTTAGCCAGCCGGGTATCTGGTCAGCCGGCTGGCCGGCCATCCATCCATCCAGCCGGCTGTTCAGCCAGTCAGCCAGCTGTCCATCCAACCAGCCAGCTGTCCATCCACCCAGCCGGCTGACCATCCATCCAGCTGTTCAGCCAGCCAGCCAGATGGTCAGCAAGCCAGCCGGCTAGCTGGTCAGCCGGCTGGCCGGCCATCCATCCAGCCGGCTGTTCAGCCAGTCAGCCGGCTATCCATCCATCCAGCCAGCCGTCTGTCCATCCATCCAGCCAGCTGGCTGTCCATCCATCCATCCAGCCAGCCGGCTGTCCATCCATTCAGCCAGCCAGATGGTCAGCAAGCCAGCCAGCCAGCCAGGGAGCCAGCCAGCCCCAGTCGCCGGCACAATTCCAAACATTCGCCAGAAACAGAACTCTCTGGAACACTTTTTTTGAGCAACAGGGGTCCAGTGACTCTCAAGCTGGTCCTAGTGGCATTAAAAAACAAAGAAGGGAAGTAACCCAGGGAAAGGACTTGGTACCTGAAGTCTTTATGGAAGGGGATTTCCCTTCCAAACAAAAGCAACTCTTCCATTCTCTCCCCTCCTCCCGTCTTCCACACATCAACAACTCTTCAATAAAGGTAAGTGACATGTTATTACTGTTTTATTCTTCATGTCTCATTGTTTTCTGTGTAATTTAATGTATATTTAATGTACAAAAATATTTTATTTTAATACTTTTGGGTGTCTGAAACGGATTAATTTTATTTCCATTATTTCTTATGGGGAAAATAGAATCGGAGTTCGACCAAACCGGTGGTCGACGGGCCCTCTGTGACGGATTACCGACGAGAACCAGGGGTCCACTGTACTAGAAAAAATTTATTGAGTTTCTTCTAGTTATATATTTTATTTAAATTAACAAAATGATGATACTACTATAATATTTTAAATGACAATATGATGATATGCAATTGCAACAAGTGTTAAGGAGGATGACATATAAAATTGAGATTATCTTAAGTAAAATAACATTGGGTTTGAAAGTTTGTTACAGTATGAGTATTTAGTATAGGGTGAGTAGGTGATTTTTGAGAAGAGTCTTGAATTTATTTTCCGACAAGGTTAACTTAATATTTACTGGTAATGAATTCCAGATTCTGGGGCCCTTTATGTGCATAGAATTTTTACATTGGTTAGTATGGACTCGGGGTATGTCAAATAGTGATCTGTGTCTTGTGTCATGATCGTGGGACCTATTAAAGTTGTTGAGGAAAATTTTGAGCGGAGGATTGATGTTAGCATGTAGAGTTTATATATGTAGAAGGCACATGCATAGGTGTGAATATTTTTATGGTGAGTAGTTTTAATGTTCTGAATATTGGTGGAGTATGCTGTCTAGAGTGAGAATTTGTTATCATCCTGACTGCAGCCTTTTGCTGGGTTATGAGTGGTCTAAGGTGATTTAATGTTGTTGAGCCCCATGCACAGATTCCATAGGTGAGATAAGGGTAGATAAAGAGAATAATATAGTGCAATGAGAGCAGGTTGTGGCACATAATAGCGTATCTTAGATAATATACCTACTGTCTTTGAGATTTTCTTGGAAATTTGTTGTATGTGTGTTTGGAATTTGAGACTACTGTCAAGGTGGATTCCTAGGAATTTTCCCTCTGTGTGTCTTGTGATGGGTGAACCATTTAGCGTTATGTTAAGTGGAACATTTGTAGCTTTGTTTCCAAACTGAATGAAGTAGATTTTGTCAGTATTGAGAGTAAGCTTATTTGTCGTCATCCATGTTGATATTTTCTGTAATTCGCCATTAACTGTGTTGGCTAGTATGACTGGATTTGGGTGAAGACATATGTTGTGTCATCTGCAAATAAAATGGGTTTGAGTAGTTGTGATGCATTCGGTAGGTCGTTTATGTAAGTGAGGAATAAGAGTGGCCCAGGACCACCTTGAGGACACCGACTGTAATTTGTTGTGTGGAAGAGTTCTCTCCATTTGTGT
>WNWK01041070.1:0-16645 GCA_009830355.1 Cherax destructor
GTCAGGGGACTTCAAACGTTCTCGTAATTTAGGTCTTTTAGTTCACACGTTTGTTATATATTCACACTAGGTGTGCAGTTTCGCCTGCCTTAAAAGGGGATGTTATTGTTGCACAATACTCCAGTCTGAAGAGATAGTCTTGCTGAGTCTATATTTGTGCTTTCTGCAACCTTGATTTTTTCTTTGGTGTATTTTGTTGCGTGGGCCGAGGCTCCTGCTCTCGTGAGGAGTAACTTGAGATGTGCAGGGAAGCTCTCCCTCAGTGCTCTCCCAGTAACTTAAGATGTGCAGGGAAGCTCTCCTCCAGTGCTCTCCCAGTAACTTAAGATGTGCAGGGAAGCTCCTCCCAGTGCCTCCCAGTAACTTAAGGTGTGCAGGAAGCTCTCCTCCAGTGCTCTCCCAGTAACTTAAGATGTGCAGGGAAGCTCTCCCTCCAGTGCTCTCCCAGTAACTTAAGATGTGCGGGAAGCCTCCCTCCAGTGCTCTCCCAGTAACTTAAGATGTGCAGGAAGCTCTCCTCAGTGCTCTCCCAGTAACTTAAGATGTGCAGGGAAGCTCTCCCTCCAGTGCTCTCCCAGTAATTTAAGATGTGCAGGAAGCTCTGCCTCCAGTGCTCTCCCAGTAACTTAAGATGTGCAGGAAGCTCTCCTCCAGTGCTCTCCCAGTAACTTAAGGCGTGCAGGGAAGCTCTCCTCCAGTGCTCTCCCAGTAACTTAAGATGTGCAGGGAAGCTCTCCCTCCAGTGCTCTCCCAGTAACTTAAGATGTGCAGGAAGCTCTCCCTCCAGTGCTCTCCCAGTAACTTAAGATGTGCAGGGAAGCTCTCCCTCCAGTGCTCTCCCAGTAACTTAAGATGTGCAGGGAAGCTCTCCCTCCAGTGCTCTCCCAGTAACTTGAGATGTGCAGGGAAGCTCTCCCTCCAGTGCTCTCCCAGTAATTTAAGATGTGCAGGGAAGCTCTCCTCCAGTGCTCTCCAGTAACTTAAGATGTGCAGGAAGCTCTCCCTCCAGTGCTCTCCCAGTAACTTGAGATGTGCAGGGAAGCCTCCTCCAGTGCTCTCCCAGTAACTTAAGATGTGCAGGGAAGCTCTCCTCCAGTGCTCTCCCAGTAACTTGAGATGTGCAGGGAAGCTCTCCCTCCAGTGCTCTCCCAGTATTTAAGATGTGCAGGAAGCTCTCCCTCCAGTGCTCTCCCAGTAACTTAAGATGTGCAGGAAGCTCTCCCTCCAGTGCCTCCCAGTAACTTAAGGTGTGCAGGGAAGCTCTCCCTCCAGTGCTCTCCCAGTAATTTAAGATGTGCAGGGAAGCTCTCCCTCCAGTGCTCTCCCAGTAACTTAAGATGCAGGAAGCTCTCCTCCAGTGCTCTCCAGTAACTTAAGATGTGCAGGAAGCCTCCCTCCAGTGCTCTCCCAGTAACTTAAGATGTGCAGGGAAGCTCTCCTCCAGTGCTCTCCCAGTAACTTAAGATGTGCAGGGAAGCTCTCCCTCCAGTGCTCTCCCAGGGTAAGCTGAGCAACGACTGCTCTCTTAGCTTGTTCCCTCACACCTCTCTTTCCTTCACACTTCTCTACGTTCTTCACTCACATCTCTCTCTTCCTCCTTCCTCACACCTCTCTTCCTCCTTTCCTCACACCTCTTCCTCCTTCCCTCACACTCTCTCTCTTCCTCCTTTCCTCACACCTCTCTCTTCCTCCTTTCCTCACACCTCTCTCTCCTCCTTTCCTCACACCTCTCTTCCTCCTTCCTCACACCTCTCCTTCCTTCTCCCTCACATCTCTCTGTCCCTCCCCACTACAACAAATCTATAGGGGAGGCACATGACCAGAGCACAGGCAGCAGCAGCTGCTGCTCCAGCGGACCGCCAGCAGCAACAGCCTAGTTGACCAGGCAAGCATCAGACAAATCTGACGCAGGACCAGGCTCCGGAATAGAAAAACACTCAAAACTCATGAAAGGTATATCAATATTCTAAACGTGAGAGCAGAAGCGATTTGAAAAGTGTCACTAATGGAACTATTTCCATCATATATGCTAGACTTTGAAAGAAGTTTGATAATCTTGGTCCGCCTGCCATGAGTATTAAACATGTTATTGAGGTTTATGTAATAAATTCAAATGTCACAGGAATGCAGTTGGAAGCCTGAGTAGATGTTTGCCTCACTGTGATGACATGCCCTAGCAATGTAAACAAACTGATGTATTGGCCAGGCTTAGGTTAGGTTACAGTACTTCGGGCAGATTGACAGACACACAGATGATCAAACTAAAGGTAAAATATGAAGTCAACTTTATGGTAACTTTCTTGAAGGTAGTCTTTAACTACCTACTTTTTTTTTTGGTTCTATACAGGGATTTAAAATACATTAATCTTATAAATACGTAATATGAGCACAGAAATACATGAGTACAGAAATGCATTAGTTGAGTACAGAAATGCATTAGTTGAGTACAGAAATACATAAATGAGTACAGAAATTCCCAGTAAATATTCAGAATTTGTTTGTATTCACGTTGAGGCGCTAATCCCGTAGGGTTCACACAAAGACCGGGAAACGGAGGTAGTTAGGTTTGATACGAGGAAAGAGACCAAGAACTCTTCAGCAACGTCACGGCAGCCCGCCCTGAAGGATATTTTTTTTGCATCCCGTTGTATAATTGTGACCCATGTTGTGGTATAGTACGTTATATAATTGTGACCATGTTGTGGTACAGTACGTTGTATAATTGTGACCCATGTTGTGACATACTTACGTTGTATAATTGTGACCCATGTTGTGGTACAGTACGTTGTATAATTGTGACTCATGTTGTGGTACAGTACGTTGATAATTGTGACTCATGTTGTGGTACAGTACGTTGTATAATTGTGACCCATGTTGTGGTACAGTACGTTGTATAATTGTGACTCATGTTGTGTACAGTGTGTATAATTGTGACCATGTTGTGTACGTTGTATAATTGTGACCCATGTTGTGGTACAGTACGTTGTATAGTGACATGTTGTGATACCTTACGTTGTATGTACCCATGTTGGTACAGTACGTTGTATAATTGTGACTCATGTTGTGATACCTTACGTTGTATAATTGTGACCCATGTTGTGGTACAGTACGTTGTATAATTGTAACCCATGTTGTGGTACAGTACGTTGTATAATTGTGACCCATGTTGTGGTACAGTACGTTGTATAATTGTGACCCATATTGTGGTACAGTACGTTGTATAATTTGACCCATGTTGTGGTACAGTACGTTGTATAATTGTGACTCGTGTTGTGGTACAGTACGTTGTATAATTGTGACTCATGTTGTGGTACAGTACGTTATATAATTGTAACCATGTTGTGGTACAGTACGTTGTATAATTGTGACCCATGTTGTGATCCCTTAGTTGTATAATTGTGACCCATGTTGTGGTACAGTACGTTAAGAACATAAGAACATAAAAAAGGGAACACTGCAGCAGGCCTGTTGGCCCATACTAGGCAGGTCCTTCACAATCCGTCCCACTAACAGAATATTTGCTCAACCCAATTTTCAATGCTACCCAAGAAAAAAGCTTTGACAATTCTACCCACTCATGCGCGAGTCCCACTCAAATCCAACCCTCTCACTCATGAATTTATCCAACCTAAATTTGAAACTACCCAAGGTCCTAGCTTCAATAACCCTACTAGGCAGACTGTTCCACTCATCAACTACCCTATTTCCAAACCAATACTTTCCTATATCCTTTCTAAATCTAAACTTATCTAACTTGAATCCATTATTGCGGGTTCTCTCTTGGAGAGATATCCTCAAGACCTTATTTATATCCCCTTTGTTAATACCCATTTTCCACTTGTATACCTCGATCATGTCTCCCTCATTCTACGTCTTACAAGTGAATGTAATTTAGGGTCTTCAATCTTTCTTCGTAAGGAAGATTTCTAATGCTATGTATTAATTTAGTCATTCTACGCTGAATGTTTTCTAACGAATTTATGTCCATTCTGTAATATGGAGACCAGAACTGAGCTGCGTAATCTAGGTGAGGCCTTACTAATGATGTATAAAGCTGTAATATAACCTCTGGACTTCTGTTGCTAACACTTCTTGATATAAATCCCAGTAATCTATTTGCCTTATTACGTACGCTTAGGCATTGCTGTCTTGGTTTAAGGTTGCTGCTTACCATCACCCCCAAGTCCTTCTCGCAATCTGTATGGCTAAGTTCTACGTTATTTAACTTATAAGTGCTTGGGTTATGGACACTCCCGAGCTTCAGAACCTTGCATTTATCTACATTGAACTGCATCTGCCACTTTTCTGACCACGAATTAAGTTTGTCTAAATCTTCCTGAAGTTCTATGACATCTATGTTTGAATCAATTATCCTACCTATCTTCGTGTCGTCGGCGAATTTGCTCATATCACTAGTAATTCCCTCATCAAGGTCATTGATATATATTATAAATAACAATGGGCCTAAGACTGATCCCTGTGGAACACCACTTGTTACAAGTCCCCATTCGGATTTAACCCCATTTATGCACACTCTCTGCTTCCTATTGGTGAGCCATGACTCGATCCATGACAGCACTTTTCCCCCAATGCCATGAGCTGCCACTTTCTTTAACAGTCTCTGGTGCGGTACTCTATCAAAAGCCTTACTAAAGTCTAAATAAACAATATCGAATTCTTTATCGTGATCAACAGCCTCAAAAGCTTTACTGAAGAAGGTTAATAAATTAGATAGGCAGGAACGGCCCCTCGTGAATCCATGCTGGGTATCATTAATCAAATTATGGTTATCTAGATGGCTTCTAATAATATCAGCTATAATTGACTCTAGTAATTTGCCTACAATTGAGGTCAGGCTTATTGGGCGGTAGTTTGACGGTAGTGACTTGTCCCCTGCTTTAAAAATAGGAATTACATTAGCCATCTTCCACATATCAGACACTACACCTGTTTGAAGAGATAAATTAAAAATGTTAGATATTGGTTCACAGAGTTCCATTTTGCATTCCTTAAGAACCCTTGCAAAAAGCTCATCAGGACCCGGCGATTTATTTTGTTTCAGTCGGTCCAGCTGTTTCATAATCATTTCGCTAGTGACTGTGATATTACATAATTTATCTTCTTCTGGGCCTCTGTAAAAATTAATTACTGGGATATTATTAATGTCTTCCTGTGTGAAAACCGAGAGAAAATAATTATTAAAAATAGAGCACATATCATTCTCCTTGTCAGTAAGATGCCCAAAGTTATTTTTAAGGGGACCTATCTTATCCCTAACTTTTGTTCTATAAACCTGGAAAAAACTTTTGGGTTAGTTTTTGAATCCCTAGCAACTTTAATTTCATAGTCCCGTTTAGCTTTTCTTATTCCCTTTTAACGTCCTCTTAATGTCAGTATACTGATTTATAAGATGACCCTCACCTCTTTTTATGCGCCTATAAATTCCTTTCTTCTGCCCTAAAAGATATTTGAGCCTATTATTCATCCATTTTGGGTCATTTCTACTTGATCTAATTTCTTTATACGGGATAAATGTTCTTTGGGCAGCCTGTATAGTGTTAAGAAAACTGTCATATTGATACCTCTCTTCTTCACCCCAGTCCACAGTTGATAAGTGTTCTCTAAGTCCATTATAATCTGCTAAGCGAAAATCTGGGACCATTACTGAATTATCCCTACTATCATACATCCATTCAATGCTAAAGGTAATTGACTTGTGGTCGCTTGAGCCGAGTTCCTCTGTAATTTCTAAATTATTAACAAGGGTTTCCTTGCTTGCCAGAACCAAGTCAAGTAGGTTATTTCCCTTGTAGGTTCTGTTACAAACTGCTTCAAAAAGCAATCCTGAACTACTTCTAAAAGTCGTTAGATTCTAAATTCCTGTCATGAAATTCCAATCAATCTGACTAAAGTTAAAGTCCCCTAGAATTACTACGTTATCGTGTCTTGTGGCCTTAACAATTTCCTCCCAAAGTAGTCTCCCTTGTTCCCTATCTAAGTTTGGAGGACGGTAAATCACGCCTAAAATCAATTTTTCACACCCCTCTGAAAATTCTATCCAGACAGACTCTGTATGTGTTAATTCAGACTTTATACCCGTTTTTATGCAACAATTTAAATGATCACGGACATAGAGTGCCACCCCACCCCTTTCCCGATACTTCTGTCTACTTGGAACAATTTAAAACCCTGAATGTGACATTCGGCAGGCAAGTCCCGATTTTTCATATTAAACCATGTCTCAGTTATTGCAAAAACATCAATATTACCCGTACTTGCAACTAATCTCAACTCGTCCATCTTATTCCTAGCACTACGACTATTGGTGTAATATATATTTAGAGACCCTCCTTTTCTTTACCCTTCCTGCTCATCTCTGTTTTTCCACTATACCTATTACTGTCCTTGTCATCTAGTGTCACTAGCTTTCCACTATCCACCTTATTCTGCCTATTACTAGTTCTCCTACAACTTATAATATTACTACACTGGGACTTCTCTGTTTTCCCCCAAAACCCATACCACTAACTATTTCTAGTTTAAAGCCCTAACAGCTCCCTCCACTGCAGTTGCCAGTGCCCCCACCCCAGACCTGGATAAGTGAACCCCATCCCTGGCATACATGTCATTTCTGCCATAGAAGAGGTCCCAGTTGTCAATGAATGTTACTGAATTTTCCTTACAGTATTTGTCCAGCCAGCAATTGACACCAATTGCCCTGGACAGCCATTCATTTCCAACTCCTCTCCTTGGCAAAATACCACATATGACAGGGTTCCCACCCTTCTTCCTAATTATGTCTATTGCTGACCTAAACCTGCTAGTCAGGTCCTCACTCCTACGTCTGCCAACATCGTTGCCTCCAGCACTGAGACAGATAATAGGATTGCTCCCATTACCTCTCATGATGTCGTCCAGACGGCTAACAATATCCTCCATCCCAGCCCCAGGAAAGCAAACCCTCTGTCTCCTACTCCTATCAATCAAACAGAAAGCCCTATCCATGTACCTAACCTGACTGTCCCCAACAACAACAATGTTTTTACCTTCCTTTGTGTCTTTCGTCGTGACGCTCCCAGAAGTCGACTCACATTCATCGGGTAGCACGGAGAATGGGTTCGATGTTTCCACAACATTCTCCTGGGTCTTCGTTGTTTCTACCTCTCCACCCGTCCTCTTGAGCCTTAACTTTGTCCCATGCGTTTTAGCCACTGTCCAGGTTCCTTTCCTGGCTTGAGGATTCTCAACAGGAGGATTACTACGAATCCTCTTGTTTTCCTCAGTCAGTCGCTGTATCTCAAGCTTAGCTACCCTCAGTTCTTCCTTCAGCTGCTGGTAGAGTAGCTCAA
The DNA here is from genome assembly GCA_009830355.1 of Cherax destructor. Classification (NCBI taxonomy): domain Eukaryota; kingdom Metazoa; phylum Arthropoda; class Malacostraca; order Decapoda; family Parastacidae; genus Cherax; species Cherax destructor. Next base: position 7,350 of record WNWK01041070.1, read on the forward strand.
GAGAGGACATCTTCAGATTGACAGAGAGCACACAAGACACGTCTTCACTGAGTTAAGTCAGGTCCACCACTGAGTTAAGTCAGGTCCACCACTCAGTTAAGTCAGGTTTTGTATTTTTAAATATTTTACATATTTTTATAAAATCACATGAAAGTTTATATAATCCTTTCTAAAATTTTCTCTTATAAGTTTAAAGATATTTTTTTCATTTATGTTAAAGTAAAATAAAAATTTGTACCAAAAGAACCTTAGAAAACTTACCTAACCTTATTATAACAAGCGCAATTTAATTTAGCCTAATCCAACTAAATATATTTTAGATATGTTTACAGTAATTTTATAATAAACAAACACAATGAAATATATTTTTTCGTTAGGTTCAGAATGTTTTTTTCGAAATTATTGCATACACAAATTTTCGCTTGCCTTATTCGGCAAGAAGAGCGTTGCTATTTAAGCCAAAATAGCAAGTTTTACCTATTCGGCATGATATATATATTATATTATTGTAACCATATATATATATATTGTATATAAATTATTGTAATTTCAACGTTCAGAGTAAGGAACTTTTTTTGACATAAATTTTTGTTGTGGTTGTATTTGTGGTTGTTATTGTGGCTGTGGTTATTGTGGTTGTGGTTATTGTTTTTATTGTGGTTCTTGTGGTTGTTATTGTGGTTATTGCGGTTATTGCGGTTGCTATTGTGGTTTTTGTTGGGGTTTAAATTTAGTTATTGTTTTGGTTATGGTTGTTATTGTGGTGGTTATGTTGTGGTTGTTGCTTGGCAAGTGAGCACAAATCTTGTTTAGATTGCTAAGATGTTTTTTGGCAGGCTGGAAGATGGAGGGCAGGCTGGAAGACGGAGGGCAGGCGGGAAGACGGAGGGCAGGATGGAAGACGGAGGGCAGGCTGGAAGACGGAGGGCAGGATGGAAGACGGAGGGCAGGCTGAAGACGGAGGGCAGGCTGGAAGACGGAGGGCAGGCGGGAAGACGGAGGGTAGGCTGGAAGACGGAGGGTAGGCTGGAAGACGGAGGGTAGGATGGAAGACGGAGGGCAGGATGGAAGACGGAGGGCAGGCTGGAAGACGGGGGGCAGGCTGGAAGACGGAGGGTAGGCTGGAAGACGGAGGGTGGGATGGAAGACGGAGGGCAGGATGGAAGACGGAGGGCAGGCTGGAAGACGGAGGGCAGGCTGGAAGACGGAGGGCAGGCTGGAAGACGGAGGGCAGGCTGGAAGACGGAGGGCAGGCTGGAAGACGGAGGGCAGGCTGGAAGACGGAGGGCAGGATGGAAGACGGAGGGTAGGCTGGAAGACGGAGGGCAGGATGGAAGACGGAGGGCAGGATGGAAGACGGAGGGCAGGATGGAAGACGAAGGGCAGGCTGGAAGACGGAGGGCAGGCTGGATGACGGAGGGCAGGCTGGAAGACGGAGGGCAGGCTGGATGACGGAGGGCAGGCTGGAAGACGGAGGGCAGGATGGAAGACGGAGGGCAGGATGGAAGACGGAGGGTAGGCTGGAAGACGGAGGGCAGGATGGAAGACGGAGGGCAGGATGGAAGACGGAGGGCAGGATGGAAGACGGAGGGCAGGCTGGAAGACGGAGGGCAGGCTGGAAGACGGGGGGACAGGCTGATGACGGGGGGCAGGCTGGAAGACGGAGGGCAGGCTGGATGACGGAGGGCAGGCTGGATGACGGAGGGCAGGCTGGAAGACGGAGGGCAGGCTGGATGACGGAGGGCAGGCTGGAAGACGGAGGGCAGGCTGGAAGACGGAGGGCAGGCTGGATGACGGAGGGCAGGATGGATGGTCTGATTGATGGTTGGATAGGTAGGAAATTGGCTGAATGGTTGGGTGATAATTATTGGTTTGCTAATTATATTGGATGAAGAGGTGTATGGGATGGCTGGATAGGTATCTGGATAGATGGATGTGTGGATGGTATAACTGGTGGATGAAGGTGTTGGCGTATTCACTGACTCACTAAAGAACATAGTCACAATACCGTGACTGGAACAATACACAAATACCAGCACACAGGAGAGCGAAGCTTTCCACGACCGAAACGTCGCCGTAAGCTCCTCTCTGTATGTTCTGGCTATTTGTGTACTGTCTTAGTGGCTTCATTACTCACTACCTTGTCTCTGCTTATCTCACCTGATTGGATACCTAGTTGGAGGGGCTGGGATGGCTCTCTGGCTGGCTGGCTGACTGGCTGGCTGGCTGGCTGGCTGGCTGGCTGGCTAACCAGCTCGTTGGCTGGCTCCCCGACTGATTGTCAGAATACTCGACTGGTTCTCTGACTGACCTAGAGTTTCCCAGAACCAGTTTGCTAGGATGGAGCAGAGAAATTCCCACGCTCAGCAGATTTTTCCCACGGGTGCAGTTTTGCATTAAAATAATATAAGTTAACTTTGTAATATATATATATATATATATATATATATATATATATATATATATATATATATATATATATATATATATATATATATATTTTAAAATTTCCATCTAATAAAATTTTATTTTATATATATATATATATATATATATATATATATATATATATATATATATATATATATATAATATATATATATATAATTTATATAGATGGAAATGTTTAAAAAAGAATATTTACAGAATTGCAGGTGTGTGTACTCACCTAATTGGTTGCAGGGGTCGATTCATTGCTCCTGGTCCCGCCTGTGTGTGTATGTGCGTATGTCTGTGTGTGTCTGGGAATGTTTATGGAAAAGCTGTTTCTGTGTGAAGATGAGAATAGAAGCGCAGGGAGAGAGGGGAGGGGACGAGAGCTGGTGGGTGAGGGGGAGTAAGGCGGAGAGAGGAAGAGAGCAAGGGGGGAGGGGGAGGGGGTGGGAGGAGGAGGAGCATTAAAAAGTGGTGGCGAGGCGGGGAGAGTTTTCCACGCTGCTAGTACTGGTATTTGGGGGTGATGGTAGTGGTGATGGTGGTGGTCGTGGTGATGGTAGTGGTGATGATGTTGGTGGTGGAATGGTGGTGGTGATAGTAGTGATGGTGGTGGTGGCGTAATGATTGGGTGGTGGTGTGGAGCGGGGGGATGGGGGGGATGTTGGGGTGGTGGTAGTGGTGGTGATGGTGGTAGTGGTGATGGTAGGGGGGATAATGTGGGGGTAGTGATGGTGGTAATGGGATGGGGTAATGATGGGGTTGGTATGGTGGTGGTGGTGATGGTGGTGGTGGTAGTGGTGATGGTAGTGGTGATGGTGGTAGGGTGATGGTGGTGGTGGTGGTAATGGTGGTGGTGGTGGTAGTGGGGATGGTAGTGGTGATGGGGTGATGGTGGTGGTAGTGGTGATGGTGATGGTGGTGGTGGTAGTGGTGATGGTAGTGGTGATGGTGGTGGTGGTATTACTGTTGTTTATATTTTTATTTATCATAATACATGAACAATATTTCGCTACTGTCTCTGCATGATAGTTATGCAGTGGGAAGGAAAGCTATCTATGTTTCTCTTCCATATACCATCACAAAGCACGAGTCGTACATGGTGTTAAAACCTGTGGTCGTAACACCAGTGGTCGTGAACACTTCGTCTCATACACCACTTAACTCTATAACAGGAAAATTATAACGAGTAAAATGTATGAAATGAATAAATTATATTTTGAAAAGAACAAAAACCAGGTATAATAACATGACTGGAAGAATACACAGATATCTCTATGTACGGGATATTTGTGTACATTTTATTTTACACAAATAACTGAAGTATGGGGATAACATAAGTGGTAGTAAGTTAAACAAGGAGGAACATCACGGAGACTAACGGGGAGGGACTACTGTGATGATCTAGTTACTCCAGTATTACTCAACTCTGTGAAATGAGAATTCAAAATGTACTGTTGTCAGGTACACTTACGATCAGTGTTGGACAGTTCAGTGTCAGAGCTCCAGTTCGTCGGTTGGTCCACCCAGCCAAGGCGAGGCCCTCTTATTTGTCTAGTACCTCGTCTTCCTATAATGAAGGAACAAGGAACTCTTGTTCCTTCATTATAGGAAGACGAGCCTTCCTCTTAGATCATTAATGACGTGGTTCTGGATGCTCTACAAGACAAGCTAAATGATGATGTAGTTAGGTTGTAGTGTACACCGATTTTGTAAAAGCGTTCGACAATTGCGATCATGATATGATTGTTCACACACTGCGCGCAAGGGAATAACTGGAGGAGAAGTGGGCAGAGGGATTTTTATTTTTTAACAAATACAGAGTGATATCAGAGTGAAGTCGGAGGCTACAACAGTTTAAACCTCTGTTCCTCAAGGCACAGTGCTCGCCCTACTTCTGTTTCAAACCCTTATATCCGACATGGACAGGACATGAATCATAGCACCACATATCTTACTGATGACACGAGAATCTCTATAAGAGTAGTGTCCATCGAAGTCACAGAGAATGTTCAGGCAGATGTAAATCAAGTCAGACAACAATATGATGTTTAGCTTGGACAAGTTTCAGTTGCTTCGCTATGGAAGACTGAAAGAAATAAGGACTGTAACGGAGTACAGGACAAACTTAAATAATTAATTAGAACGGAAGTCTCCATGTGCGAGACTTGGGAGTAATGTTGTCAGAATGTCTCACATTAAAATATTACAACAATGTTGCTACCACAAGGAAAGTGATAGGCTGGATAACTAAGACTATCAAGACAAGATATGGTGATTCTCTTCAAGTCACTTGTTCTCTCCATGCTAGAATACCCGCTGTATAACCCCTGTGGTTTAGCGCTTCTATTTGATTATAATAATAATAATCCATGCTAGAATACTTCTCTACTAACGGCCCCATGCAAGGCAAGGAGAGAGCTGACCTGGAAAATATACAGAGAACTCTCGCTGTACGTATTCACTCTCAAGCATCTGAACTATTAGGAACGCTTGAAGTCCCTTTAGCTGTATTCTTTAGAACACTGAGAGACAACTCGTTGAGTGCCACAGGTCCCCGACTCTTCAACATCCTTCCTCTGTGCATAAGGGGAATTATCAACAAGCTTCTGGTTTCAAGAGGGTGCTGGAAAAGTTCCTTAAATAAGTACCTGGCCAGCCTGGTTGTGGTCCATACACTGGAGTACGCGCGGCCACCAGTAATAAGAAGCTTGATCAGGTTGTGATCCTTCAGGAGGCCTGGTTTTGGACCGGGCCGCGTGGGCGTTTTTTTCAGGAAACGCCTTTCAAATATCTTTTAGGTATCCTCAAGAGAGTAGCTAGTGTTGAAGAACATCACATGGTTTTGTTATTGTGTGTGTGTGTTTGTGTATATATATATATATATATATATATATATATATATATATATATATATATATATATATATATATATATATATATATATATATATATATATATATCACTGCGACTAGCCGAGGATTCGAACCCATGTTGTTTTGGCCAACCTCATGATGAGTGAAACCACAAGACGCTCTAACCCACGGGACCACCTAATCCTACAAGAATCAAGCCTCCAGCAGAGTTAGGTGTTTTACCTGATCCGAGGACATACGGTGGTGTGGGTGCCTCTGAGCTAATTTCATTCTACTCCACGTTTGGTATACTAGCCTCCACGAGCAGTATTTTATATTATTGTAACCACGAACGAGTGGTATTGAATCAGTAACAACATGCGACTAGCAGAGGATTCGAACCTCATCCTCGGCTAGTTATCAGTTCATTACCACTTGTTCGTGGTTACAGTAATATCATGGGGAAAAATGCCACACGTTTCCTTAAAGAACTGGGTTCAGGCTCATCGACACCACCAGGGACCCAAGGGCAGCCACTTTCATGTTCCAGCGCCTCAGCGTGGCCATCCAAAGGGAAAAGGCATGCTGCATACTGGGCTCGCGTCCAGCTTCAGAGGAGATTTATAATCTTTGATATATTGTACCAGTGTATTCATGTTTGTGCTTTCTGACAATGTATTCTGTCTATTAATAAAGTTCATATAGAATATAGGGGTGGTAGGAGAAGAAAATATTCAAACAGCTCCTGGAAGAATCTTGAGTTTTCCCTGAAGTGCGTTTATTGTCTCCTCTGAGGATGGGGGTTCCCAGTAAAGTTCTGGAGGTGGTACTATATATATATATATATATATATATATATATATATATATATATATATATATATATATATATATATATATATATATATATATATATAAAATTTTATTTAGATTTCAGCCCCTCTATAAAAAATAAAAATTCTAATAGTGATGTGTGTTTACCTAAAGCTGGGGGTATTTTATCCTTCATAATTTCAACATGGAGTTTGTTGTATTAACACTGTTATGTTGTTTTCCCTGATCCTCGTTGTTTGTCAATATAAGGGTGGTTATTTTCATGTTATGTTATTTTATGTTATGTTAATTTATCAGTTTTCATCCTGTGTTGACTGGTGCGCCCTTTCCCCAGCTTTGCTTTTTTTTTCTTGACCAGAGTTACTTGGTTTTCTTGTGTTCTCTAAATGCTAGGTCGTTGAGATCCGAATGCGTTTATACACTGTTTTGAGTTCGTTATATTCTTATCGATGCAGCTGGAATTTGTCATCATTAAGTTCCATAATAGTTGTTCCATGGTGTGTAGTTATTTTAGCTTCTACTGATGTACATATGTTTTGACCATTGACCTCATTTCTGTAAGTTTTTTTATAAAATTACTGTAGTATTGGTGCCTGAAGCCTTTTCAGCTTCATCCCGAACTTTTTTTACCAAGTTTACAAAGTTTGGTGGTCGGTATAAGCACACACCCGTCGCATTTATCAAATATGTTCACATTTGTCAAGTGTGGTCCCATCAGGTGTGGTCCCATCAGGTGTGGTCCCATCAAGTGTGGTCCCATCAGGTGGGTCACATTAGGTGTGGTCCCATCTATCATACACTTGTAAAAGTCTCTGTAAACCACAAATGCATGTTATTAAGCAACTTCGGGTAATTTTGTTGTAACGGTCTGACACTTCTGAGAGACAGGATCTTTCTGCTGGAAAGTCATGTTTGTTTGGATGCTGTAGTTCATGTCTATATAAATGCTAAGCTGCCTTCTCTCAAAGAATTTTTTTGCAATGTGCTGTGAATGTCTGTATTGCTGGTCCGTAATTTTCGTCATCGCTCTGTTGCCTCCTGGTGAAGGCGAGCTATTGCAGTCAAGACAAAACATTGGTCTTTGAAAACGCCTGAATTTGGGTGAAACGTTGTACAAGTATAAATTTTCACTGCAGTCATGTCTTTCTTTAACAGTTGGTCAGCGCGTCTTTGTCTCCACTAAGATACGTAATTAATTTTACATGTAATTTATACATATATGCTCTTTATTTTGTTTTTATTTTAATTATTGTAACTGAGTGAAATACAATAGTCATGCTAGGACCTTGTATTCAGGGAGTCGCTGATCGGACAGATAAAGACCTCAGTAAGTTTTTCATGAGTGATTATAAATCCTACCAACATATCCATCCATCGACAGCATGCCCATGCGTTCTGCTCCAGGCCCAGACTCATGGAATTCCATATTCGTGAAAAATTGTATGAAACCACTGTCTCAGGCTTTTAGTATTTTATGGAGGAGTCCAGAAATAGGTTTCATTCCACAGTCATTGAAAACCACTAATGTTGAATCGCTTGCAAAAGGTTGCAGTAAAGCAGCTGCAAGAAACTATACACCAATAGCTCTAACTTCACGCATCAAAATCTTGGAATGGTCCTAAGAAGCAAGACTGGCAGTCCATGGAATTGCAGCAGTTGCACAATCCTTGGCAGCATGGGTTTAGTGCAGTTTGCTCCTGCCTTTACAACTGCTAGATCATTATGATGCAGCCCTGGATGCTCTGGAAGACAAGCTAAAGGATTATGTACTGTTCACAGATTTTGCAAGAGTGCTCATCGAGTGTGACCATGGTGTGGGTGTGCGAGACTCGGTAGTAATGGTGTCATGAGATCTCACATTGAAGGAGATGCTGAGCGAATGTTGATACTCTTTACGTCACTTGTTCTCTCCAGGCTGGAATACTGCTTATACTGACAACCTCCTTCAAGGCCCATGAGACTGCTGACCTGGAACACTTCCACTGCTCGTATACTCAGTAATCTGGACAACTGGGAATGCTTGAAGTTCCTTGGAACGTAGACACACAGGAAATGTAGTTTACACCTGGAAAATCCTAGATGAACTGGTCCTGAATCTGAACACTAAAAAAAACGCTCTGACAACAGAGGGTTCAAATGCCTCCACTAAAAAGGAAGAGTGCGACGAGGTCCCCGACTCTTTAGTGTCCTCCCTTCGTGTATACGGGGAATTACCTACAATCTTCTGGCTGTCTTCAAGAGGGATCCGGATGTAATAATGTCAGCTGGCCTTTCAAAGAACGCAATAAAGCAAATATCATGAAAGCCAGGAAAGTGATTGGGTATATAATGAGGGCTTTCAGAACAAGGAAAATAGTGCCAGTGGTGGCACTTTTCAAATCACTTTTTTCATTTTTGACGGCTCCTTTCAGGTCAGGAGAGATCATAACTGGAGCACATATAGAGACCATTTTTGGCCCACATAGAGCCAATAAAGCATTTAAATTATCGAGAATGTCTCAGAGCCCTAAATATGTACTAGCTGAGAAAGATATTTGATAATGAGGGGTATGGGACTGTGCAAAACTAATCCAGTGAAAAATAGAGGTGACATGGGCATAATAAGAGTACATTGTATCAACATCCCTGGTCCCTGACTGTCTAACATTACCACCAGATATCAGAAACACTGCTTGAGAAAGTGTAGAAATTGGACATTTATCTCCACCAAGTGCCAGATCAACCAGGCTATGTATGATTCATATGTGGGCCAGCAGGTTGCCGGCAGCAACAACCTGGTTGATCACACAAGCCTGGCCCAGTTCCGAGCTCCGAGAGTAGAGAAGCTCTCGACATTCTTCAAAGGTTCTAAGATACGAGTTCCTCAAATCAGTGCCTGGTCAGTCGGGCTGTGATTCGTACGGTGAACTGTGTGGGGCCAGCATAAGAACAAAAACATAAGAAAGGAGGAACACTGCAGCAGGCCTGTTGGCCCATACTAGGCAGGTCCTTCACATTCCATCCCACTAACAAGATATTTGTTCAACCCAATCTTAAATGCTACCTAAGAAAAAAGCTTTGATAATTCTATTTACTCATGTGCAATTCCCACTCAAATCCAACCCCTCACACTCATGAATTTATCCAACCTAAATTTGAAACTACCCAAGGTCCTAGCTTCAATAACCCTACTAGG
>WNWK01041071.1:0-16644 GCA_009830355.1 Cherax destructor
CTACTGATGTTCTTATTTCAGTCACCTTACTCCTTTCGGACCTCATCTTTATATCTTGCTTCAGCACAGCCATTTCTTCCTCCAGTCTTTGTATCTTTGCCTCAGCTACTACAGCTCGTGATTCCCACTTTTGCTCTCTGCAGATATCTTCTAACATGTTATTGTAAAGCTCATTTATCCTTTTTCCCATTCTTTATCCATTTTGTTCTTGAGCCGTTCTACCCATTCTTCCTTTTCAGATGAACCATTCTCAGTTCCCTTGCCTTTACGTCCCCCTTGAGATCCCCTTTTTATCCTGTTAGGATGCTCTAGCTCCTTCAGCTTTGTGTAAAAAATAGGTGTTTGGTGTTAGGTTTGGTATGTCTGAGTACGTGAAGATGTGAGTATGAGTGTATGAGTGTGTGAGTGTGTGAGGTGTGTGTGTGTGTGTGTGTGTGTGTGTGTGTGTGTGTGTGTGTGTGTGTGTGTGTGTGTGTGTGTGTTTGTGTGTGTGTGTGTATGTGTATGTGCCATCCTGCCTTCTTAACAAAAGTCACATTTTATGTCAGCGAAGGAAGAAGCTCCTTTACCAAGTTTGTAACTAGATATGTTTTGTCTCTTGCAAACCAAAATAAAATATTCCTTGTGTCCTACACTGACACATCATTATTTCTGACAACAACATTTGCTCCCTTTCCCAAATGAAAATTCTCCAGATAATTCTACCTGAGCAGCTGACTCAAGGCAGCAGATACCATATTTATAGAAGACGTAGTAAGGTAATAAAATGCTGGCATTAGATAAATAGGCAACAGATAAAATAATTGGTGATAATTTAAGAAAAGAGGCAGCAGGGTGTGAGAAGCGGCAACAGATATGCACAGGAGGGTGTATATATATAATATATATATATATATATATATATATATATATATATATATATATATATATATATATATAATATATATATATATATATATATATATATATATATATATATATATATATATATAAATATATATATATATATATATATATATATATATATATATATATATATATATATATATATATATATATATATATATATATATATATATATATAATAATATGGGGTCAACCTCTGATGTAAATTGTGGGACCCATAGCCTCGGAGAAGTGGATAAAAAGGCTTCAAGGAAGAATATTTAGATGTCTTTCTGAAGCCATTTGAATATTCCACTTCCCCTACCACCCCATCTTTTATTAAATATATATAAAATTTATTTCAAGATACAATACATTGTCAAAATACATTAACAAGAATACAATAGTGAGTAAAACAACATAGATGACAACTTAGAGCTACATGTCAAATAATTCGTCATATATATATATAGCATCAAATGAGCTAATAAAACAAATTCTTAAAGACAACCTCAGTGATTCAGCAGGAATACAGGATCCTAGCTACACCAGTGCCATCACTGAATGGGAGACTCTTGCTGCTCCAACACCAAAACCTAGTGCAGAACTGGCCTACAAACAGTCAAGCTGGGATGGCTCCATCACTGAAAAGATACTTGCCAACATGCTTAGGGCTGTAACATCAGACAGGGAGACTGCCCGTCTCCTAGCTGTGAGTGCACTTTACTCTGGTAACTTCCTCCAAATAGTTCCCATTTCGGCCATGGAAACACGCCTCGACCCTAGTTTGTAAAGGAGGCAGTGACTCTGCGCCTTGCTGCTCCAATTCACATGAAATATACGTGTATTTGCGGCGATGCGCAAGCCGACCAATATTGTCTACATGGTCTTAACTGTTCCAAAACCAAGGGCTAGCATGCAAGACACAATGAAGTCAACGACATCATAAAGAGAACCCTTGCTACAGCTGGATGCCCAGCCGAGAGAGAGTCCCGATCACTAGCAGCCAACAATACCCACAACCCAGCAAACTGCCCCGACGGGATCACCATCTATCCTTGGAAGAATGGCAAGCTCTTAGCATGGGACTTTACTTGTGTATCGACACTGGCTGACACCTACATACATCACAATGTCGGGTGACAGGGAGGAGCTGCTGACCACAGGGAGGAGTACAAGATCGGCAAGTACAGGGACATAAGCCAGACTCATCGACACCACCAGGGACCCAAGGGCGGCCACTTTTATGTTCCAGAGCCTCAGCGTGGCCATCCAGAGGGGAAATGCATGCTGCATACTGGTCTCGCGTCCGGCGAATCATGTTCATGTTTTCTGTCAATGTATTCTATCTATTAATAAAGCACTTGTACAATATATATATATATATATATATATATATATATATATATATATATATATATATATATATTTTTTTTTTTATTAACACATCGGCCGATTCCCACCAAGGCAGGGTGGCCCGAAAAGAAAAACTTTCATCATCATTCACTCCATCACTGTCTTGCCAGAAGGGTGCTTTACACTACAGTTATAAAACTGCAACATTTACACCCCTCCTTCAGAGTGCCGGCACTGTACTTCCCATCTCCAGAACTCAAGTCCGGCCTGCCGGTTTCCTGAATCCCTTCATAAATGTTACTTTGCTCACACTCCAACAGCACGTCAAGTATTAAAAACCATATGCCTCCATTCACTCCTATCAAATACGCTCACACATGCTTGCTGGAAATCCAAGCCCTCGCACACAAAACTTCCTTTACCCCCTCCCTCCAACCTTTCCTAGGCCGACCCCTACCCCGCCTTCCCTCCACTACAGATTTATACACTCTCGAAGTCACTCTGTCTCGTTCCATTCTCTCTACATGTCCAAACCACCTCAACAACCCTCCTCAGCTCTCTGGACAATCGTTTTGGTAATCCCGCACCTCCTCCTAATTTCCAAACTCCGAATTCTCTGCATTATATTCACACCACACATTGACCTCAGACATGACATCTCCACTGCCTCCAGCCTTCTCCTCGTTGCAACATTCATCACCCATGCTTCACACCCATATAAGAGCGTTGGTATAACTATACTCATACATTCCCTCTTTACTTCCATGGACAAGGTTCTTTGTCTCCACAGACTCGAAGTGCTCCACTCACCCTTTTCCCTCATCAATTCTATGATTCACCTCATCCTTCATAGACCCATCCGCCGACATGTCCACTCCCAAATATCTGAATACATTCACCTCCTCCATACTCTCTCCCTCCAATCTGATATCCAATCTTTCGTCACCTATTCTTTTGTTATCCTCATCACCTTACTCTTTCCTATATTCACTTTCAATATATATATATATATATATATATATATATATATATATATATATATATATATATATATATATATATATGTCTGCCGATTAGGTAAAACTTGCGATTTTGGCATAAATAGCAACACTCACCTTGCCATATAAGACAAGTGAAAATTTGTGTATGCAATAATTTCGCCAAAATCATTCTGAACATAACGAAAAAATATATTTCATTGTGTTTGTTTATTATTAAATTAATGTTAACGTATCTAAAATATATTTAGTTGGGTTAGGCTAAATTAAATTGTGCTTGTTGTAATAAGGTTAGGTAGGTTTTCAAAGTTTCTCTTGGTACAAAATTATAAATTCTTACATTAACATAAATGAAAAAATATATCTTTAAACGTATAAGAGAAAATTTTAGAAAGGACTTAATTTTGATGGGTTCTTACTAATTGACCAGTTTTACCTAATCGGCACGACATATATATATATATATATATATATATATATATATATATATATATATATATATTCTTTCAACAAACAGGCTGTATCACGCTGAGGCGGGGTGGTCCAAAAAGAAAAAGAAAAGTTTCTCTTTTTAACTTTAGTATTGTATACGGGAGAAGGGGTTACTAGCCCCATGCTCCTGACATTTTAGTCACCTCCTACGACACGCATGACTTTTTGAGGAAAAATTCTGTTCCTCTTCCCCATGGATATATATATATATATATATATTATATATATATATATATATATATATATATATATATATATATATATATATATATATATATAATATATATATATATATATATATATATATATATATATATATATATATATATATATATATATATATATATATATATATATATATATATATATATATATATATATATATATATATATATATATATATATATAGACAGCATTTACCCAGGAGGTACTACCGTCCTGCCAGGTGACTGTGAAACAGAAACCTGAATCTGTTTTACATGATGGTAGGATTGCTGGTGTCTTTTTCTGTCTCATAAACACGCTGGATAACAGGTATATCTAGCTACTTCTACTTACACTTTAGGTCACACTACACTGGCATACACATGCATATATATACATACACACATCTAGGTTTTTCTTCTTTTTCTTAATAGCTCTTGTTCTTTTTATTTTCTCTATTGTCCATGGGGAAGTGGAAAAGAATCTTTCCTCCGTAAGCAATGCGTGTCGTATGAGGCGACTAAGATGCCGGGAGCAATGGGCTAGTAACCCCTTCTCCTGTACAAATCTACTAAAAACGAGAAGAAGAAAAACTTTATAAAACTGGGTTGTCTGAATGTGCGTGGATGTAGTGCGGATGATAAGAAAGAAATGATTGCCGATGTTATGAATGAAAAGAAGTTGGATGTCCTGGCCCTAAGCGAAACAAAGCTGAAGGGGGTAGGCGAGTTTCAGTGGGGAGAAATAAATTGGATTAAGTCAGGAGTATCTGAGAGAGTTAGACCTAAGGAAGGGGTAGCAATAATGTTGAAGGATCAGTTATGGAAGGAAAAGAGGGAATATGAATGTGTAAATTCAAGGATTATGTGGATTAAAATAAGGGTCGGATGCGAAAAGTGGGTCATAATAAGCGTGTATGCACCTGGAGAAGAGAGGAGTGTAGAGGAGAGAGAGAGATTTTGGGAGATGTTAAGCGAATGTATAGGAACTTTTGAACCAAATGAGAGAGTAATTGTGGTAGGGGACCTAAATGCTAAAGTGGGAGAAACATGCAGAGAGGTGTAGTAGGTAAGTTTGGGGTGCCAGGTGTAAATGATAATGGGAGCCCTTGATTGAACTTTGTATAGAAAGGGGTTTAGTTATAGGTAATACATATTTTAAGAAAAAGAGGATAAATAAGTATACCAGATATGATGTAGGGCGTAATGATAGTAGTTTGTTGGACTATGTATTGGTAGATAAAAGACTGTTGAGTAGACTTCAGGATGTACATGTTTATAGAGGGGCCACAGATATATCAGATCACTTTTTAGTTATAGCTACAGTGGGAGTAAAAGGTAGATGGGATACAAGGAAAATAGAATCAGTAAGTAAGAGAGAGGTGAAGGTTTATAAACTAAAAGAGGAGGCAGTTAGGGTAAGATATAAACAACTATTGGAGGATAGATGGGCTAGTGAGAGTGTAGGCAATGGGGTTGAAAATGTATGGGGTAGATTTAAAAATGTAGTGTTAGAGTGTTCAGCAGAAGTTTGTGGTTATAGGCGAGTGGGTGCGGGAGGGAAGAGGAGCGATTGGTGGAATGATGATGTAAAGAGAGTAGTAAGGGAGAAAAAGTTAGCATATGAGAGGTTTTTACAAAGTAGAAGTGATGCAAGGAGGGAAGAGTATATGGAGAGAAAAGAGAGGGTAAAAGAGTGGTGAAGCAATGTAAAAGAGAGCAGATGAGAGAGTGGGTGAGATGTTATCAGCAAATTTTGTTGAAAATAAGAAAAAGTTTTGGAATGTGATTAATAAGTTGAGGAAGCCTAGAGAACAAATGGATTTGACAGTTAAAAATAGGAGAGGAGAGTTATTAAATGGAGAGTTAGAGGTATCGGGAAGATGGAGAGAATATTTTGAGGAGTTGTTAAATGTTGATGAAGACAGGGAAGCTGTGATTTCGTGTGTAGGGCAAGGAGGAATAACATCTTGTAGGAGTGTGGAAGAGCCAGTTGTGAGTGTAGGGGAAGTTCGTGAGGCAGTGGGTAGAATGAAAGGGGGTAAGGCAGCTGGGATTGATGGGATAAAGATAGAAATGTTAAAAGCAGGTGGGGATATAGTTTTGGAGTGGTTGGTGCTATTATTTAATAAATGTATGGAGGAGGGTAAGGTACCTAGGGATTGGCAGAGAGCGTGTATTGTTCCTTTGTATAAAGGCAAAGGGGACAAAAGAGAGTGCAAAAATTATAGGGGAATAAGTCTGTTGAGTGTACCTGGTAAAGTGTATGGTAGAGTTATTATTGAAAGAATTAAGAGTAAGACAGAAAGTAGGATAGCAGATGAACAAGGGGGCTTTAGGAAAGGTAGGGGGTGTGTAGACCAAGTGTTTACAGTGAAACATATAGGTGAACAGTATTTGGATAAGGGTAAAGATGTTTTTGTGGCATTTATGGATTTGGAAAAGGCGTATGATAGGGTAGATAGGGGGGCAATGTGGCAGATGTTGCAGGTGTATGGAATAGGAGGAAGGTTACTGAAAGCAGTAAAGAGTTTTATGAGGATAGTGAGGCTCAGGTTAGAGTGTGTAGGAGGGAAGGGACTATTTCCCAGTAAAAGTGGGCCTTAGACAAGGATGTGTGATGTCACCGTGGTTGTTCAATATATTTATAGATGGGAAGTGAATGCGAGGGTCTTGGCAAGAGGTGTTGGGCTAAAAGATAAAGAAGCAAATACAAAGTGGGAGTTGTCACAGTTGCTTTTGCTGATGACACTGTGCTTTTGGGAGATTCTGAAGAGAAGTTGCAGAGGTTGGTGGATGAATTTGGTAGGGTGTGTAAAAGAAGAAAATTGAAAGTGAATATAGGAAAGAGTAAGGTGATGAGGATAACAAAAGAAAAGGTGACGAAAGATTGGATATCAGATTGGAGGGAGAGAGTATGGAGGAGGTGAATGTATTCAATATTTGGGAGTGGACATGTCGGCGGATGGGTCTATGAAGGATGAGGTTAATCATAGAATTGATGAGGGGAAAAGGGTGAGTGGAGCACTTCGAGTCTGTGGAGACAAAGAACCTTGTCCATGGAAGTAAAGAGGGAATGTATGAGAGTATAGTTATACCAACGCTCTTATATGGGTGTGAAGCATGGGTGATGAATGTTGCAACGAGGAGAAGGCTGGAGGCAGTGGAAATGTCATGTCTGAGGTCAATGTGTGGTGTGAATATAATGCAGAGAATTCGGAGTTTGGAAATTAGGAGGAGGTGCGGGATTACCAAAACGATTGTCCAGAGAGCTGAGGAGGGGTTGTTGAGGTGGTTTGGACATGTAGAGAAATGGAACGAGACAGAGTGACTTCGAGAGTGTATAAATCTGTAGTGGAGGGAAGGCGGGTAGGGGTCGGCCTAGGAAACGTTGGAGGGAAGGGGTAAAGGAAGTTTTGTGTGCGAGGGGCTTGGACTTCCAGCAAGCATGTGTGAGCGTATTTGATAGGAGTGAATGGAGGCATATGGTTTTAATACTTGACGTGCTGTTGGAGTGTGAGCAAAGTAACATTTATGAAGGGATTCAGGAAACCGGCAGGCCGGACTTGAGTTCTGGAGATGGGAAGTACAGTGCCGGCACTCTGAAGGAGGAGTGTTAATGTTGCAGTTTTATAACTGTAGTGTAAAGCACCCCTCTGGCAAGACAGTGATGGAGTGAATGATGATGAAAGTTTTTCTTTTCGGGCCACCCTGCCTTGGTGGGAATCGGCCGATGTGTTAATAAAATAATAAATAAAAAAAAAAAAAAAAAAAAATATATATATATATATATATATATATATATATATATATATATATATATATATATATATATATATATATATATATATATATATATATACTGTGTGTGTGTGTCGTGCCGAATATGTAAAACTGGTCAATTAGCAAGAACTAATTTAAAATTAAGTCCTTTCTAAAATTTTCTATTAAACGTTCAAAGACATTTTTATTTAATTTGTGTTACTGTAAAAAATACTAATTTTGTAAGTATTACAAGTTCTTGCATGTAGATCTTCGGAAGCAACGACTTTGCTTTATTTGGGTTCTTCAACACAGACAGTGGGTTATGGCGACGGACCAGAGGGAGGCCCATGCCTGGGTGATAGCGCGGCAGGTCTGGGAATGCCTACCTCGTGGCCTGAACTCTGGCAGAAACTTTGGAAACTAGACATGATAATATACAGTTGGAAAATTTTAGAAGGATTAGTACCAAACTTGCACATGGAAATCACTCCCTATGAAAGCAGAAGACTCGGCAGGAGATGCAACATTCTCCCAATGAAAAGCAAAGGCGCCACGAGTACACTGAGTGACGACAAAATAAGTGTCCGGGGCTCAAGACTGTTCAACTGCCTCCCAACATACATAAGGGGGATTACCAAAAGACCCCTGACTATCTTCAAGAAAGTACTTGACAGGCACCTAGAGTCAGTACCTGACCAGCCGGGCTTGGTTCGTACGTCAGTTTGTGTAGACTGTAAGCCTACATGTCAAGTTCTCATATCTTTCCCCAGAGGGCAATCCTGATGGGCATGCCACTTCAAACCGCATCATTCTGCCTCTCTCTCACTCTGGTAGCGGACTTCACTCAGTAAACAGGTGTACTCAGTCCTCTCTCCCTCGCAGCATGGCACCTCGGGACCATGGGCACTAACTTACTACCTGTGTACCCACGATCATCGCAAATAAAGAAAAGAGCCTCCGAAGCCTTGTCATTGTGTCCCTCTTACTCCACGATGCAATTAATCTATTATATTTGCGTGCAGCCATCAGTAACAGCCTGGTTGATCAGACCGTAATCCACCACGAGGTCTGGTCTTAGACGGAGCCGCGGGGCGTTGATCCACGAAACCCTCTCAAGGTATACTCCAGGTATACTGTCTACATTTTGCTTGGCCACCTACCCATGATCGTCTTTAACCATGCTTGACTGAAAAAAAAAACCTCGGTCTCCCTTTCTCTCTCTCGCAGCAACAGGACAAATAACACAAAATAAAACCGTATATATATATGTGGACATGGACAAAACAAAAACTTCCTACAGAGAGGGAAGAATAAAAAGGGGTGTGCTAAAACATCATGGTTCAATGTAGTCAGCCTCGTCAGCGTCGTCAATGCACACCTTCCTGAGTCTGGACAGATACTGCAACACAGGAGATGTCGCTACGGCTGAGCTATGATGTAACAAGATATGGTCTCGACTGGAACGGTGAAGCAGTCATCATGGAGTAGTCGCTGCAGGGTTCACTCAACCTCGGGTACAACCTGCTGGTGCCCTCGAGTGAGGCATCGTCAGTACTCGGCAACTGGGCAGGACTTCTGGCAAGCGACTCTGGAGGACATTTCTCAACTGGTACTGTCGCTAGGCAGTCACTGCAGAGAACGCTATGCAGCACAACTTAGTGGTGCCGGCAAGAGTGAGTGGTGGCAGAGACGACTCAGGTGCATCACCTGGGAGTCGTAGCAGCTTACACCGTAACTGGAGTGAGCAGGCTAGCAGTCATAGTGACATCATACTTTGTGCAGGCTACTCACTGAAGCATACACACGAGTCAGACAGTTGCCTACCGACAGGGCTACTGCTGCTTGACGATGTAATCCTCTCGATTAGAGTGGGAGTCATAGCAGAGGTTAGACTGAGCATCCCCAGACTGGGTCTACTCATAACTGTACTCTAACACTCAGGAGGTGGAGGGATACGAGTCTCAATGGGGAGTCGTAGCAGGTACGACTAAGGCATGGCATCTATGAGGATGAGCGTAAGAACTTCCTGCATATGGGGGCTTAACACTCATAACTAACTCCTGGACTGACTAGTGTCAGTCATTGAATGGTCACAACCTGGTGACATGTAACATGAGGGTGTTACCAATGGTCTGGGATCAGACCTCACTGTGGTCTACACACTCATTTGGGCTCAGACCACTAAATATTGGGGACACACGTAAAATTTGCACACTGCACATGCGATTACTACATAGTTTGAACTAGCAAAAGATGCTTTTCTGTGCAAAAATCGACATTACGGCATTCACGAACATGTGACGTCAGGGCGAGGTGAGGTCAGGCAGCATGGTGACGTCGCGAGGTAATGTCGAGGAGTGACATCGTAAGATGACGTCGGGGCAGACGTCCAAGGTGACGTCGGGAAGACGTCTTGGGTGATGTCTCGAGGTGACGTCGGGCAGACGTCCAAGGTGACGTCGGGAAGACGTCTTGGGTGATGTCTCGAAGTGACGTCGGGCAGACGTCCTGGGTGATGTTGCAAGGTGATGTCCTGGAGTGACGTCCCAAGGTAGTGTCAGACATTGAGGTAATGTCGGGGTGACGTCCCGAGGTGACGTCGGAGGGTGACGTCATGGGTAATGCCAGGCAGTAGACAACAGCTTGTGGCTTTGGACATCTGGCTTGGGAACCCACGTGGCTCGCTCCACGTGGCTTGTAGATCCACTTGGCTTTATCCACACATGGCTTCGTGATGGATGTGGCTTCGAGTGACCTCATGCACTTGGATACACAGCTCTGGCGAGAATTCACACTGAATTCAAAGAGAAAACAGCAGAGTGGGCGTGGGTATCAGTGAGAGGTGTAGACACGTGGGAGACGTGGATATATATATATATATATATATATATATATATATATATATATATATATGAAGTTATAGCAAGGGGGAAGACCTTCATATTTGGGAGTCTTCTGGGTCTCCCTGTGGCTGGCAGTTCCACCCCCTTCGGCTGCGGAGTATGGCAAGTAGGTGTCTGCCATTGTGGCAGCACAGGTGTAGTCCCAAGCAATCTGCTTACCATCCTTCCAGGGTAGCATAGTGGCTCCATCAGGACGCTTTTGACTTCCATCAGACCTCTGCACTTGGGGGTTCTCGTTGAGCTGGGCAACGGACTTCTCTTTATGATGTCGTTGACCTCCTCATGTCTAGCATACTTCCCTTCTGATGTGTGACCCACGAGACCATGAAGTCCGAAAATATATATATATATATATATATATATATATATATATATATATATATATATATATATATATATATATATATATATATATATATATATATATATATATATATATATATATATATATATATATATATATACTTATATTAAAAGAGAATTTGTTGTTCTGTAATTTCTCCTACTCAAGATGGTTGAATACTGTAAAAATATATTTTTTTCAATTTTCATTCACACACATATTGCGTTATTATATAAATAACTGACACAGTTGTACATGTCAGTCAAAACATTAATTGATTTATAGAGATAAAATTGTCTCCTGTAATGTTTCTCGTTATAATATTAACAAAGGCTTAAAAATATATTTTCTAAGATAAATTTGTCGCTCTGAATACAAACACATTACTGAAAAAAGCACCATTAACATGACTATTTTCCTTGATAGACAACAATTTTAATAATTATGAGTAAACTGAGAGAACTGTTCCATCTTTCTCAAAGTTGTGGCATCAAAGAGATGATCAAAGAAGAATTAAGTCTCCCTTACTGAGAATAGGAATAAGCCGAACTCAAATTATGGGAAGAGAATCACGAGCAATTTTCTCTGACATGTTTTAAAATCATACTGTTTGCGTTTGTTTTTCTTCGTCTTTATTTGGCTCAAAAGGAAATCTATCAACAGTTTCTGGTTTTATCTGCTGCAACAGCAGAAAAAGACTGACTACTAGTATTACACTAGAATACTATCTACTACTAGTATCACACTGGAATACTATCTACTACTAGTATCACACTGGAATACTATCTACTACTAGTATCACACTGGAATATTATCTACTACTAGTATCATGCTAGAATACTATCTACTACTAGTATCACACTGGAATACTATCTACTACTAGTATCACACTGGAATACTATCTACTACTAGTATCACACTGGAATACTATCTACTACTAGTATCATGCTAGAATACTATCTACTACTAGTATCACACTGGAATACTATCTACTACTAGTATCACACTGGAATACTATCTACTACTAGTATCACACTGGAATACTATCTACTACTAGTATCACGCTAGAATACTATCTACTACTGATAACACGCTAGAATATTATCTACTACTGATAGCACGCTAGAATACTATCTACTACTAGTATCACACTGGAATACTATCTACTACTAGTATCACACTGGTATACTATCTACTACTAGTATCACACTGGAATACTATCTACTACTAGTATCACGCTAGAATACTATCTACTACTGATAACACGCTAGAATACTATCTACTACTGATAGCACGCTAGAATACTATCTACTACTAATATTACACTGGAATACTATCTACTACTAGTATCACACTGGAATACTATCTACTACTAGTATCACACTGGAATACTATCTACTACTAGTATCACGCTAGAATACTATCTACTACTGATAACACGCTAGAATACTATCTACTACTAATATCACACTGGAATACTATCTAGTACTAGTATCACACTGGAATACTATCTACTACTAGTATCACACTGGAATACTATCTACTACTGATAGCACGCTAGAATACTATCTACTACTAGTATCACACTGGAATACTATCTACTACTAGTATCGCACTGGAATAATATCTACTACTGATAGCACGCTAGAATACTATCTACTACTAGTATCACACTGGAATACTATCTACTACTAGTATCACACTGGAATACTATCTACTACTAGTATTACACTGGAATACTATCTACTACTAATATCACGCTAGAATACCATCTACTACTTTCAGAAGTTTAAGAATTGGAGAGTAAAGTAAAAGGTTCTTTCCTTCAGTCAGTGTTGTCATGAAACAGAAAAAATCGATATCGATACCCGGATACAGATGTAGGTGTTGTTCCTTCTACTGGAGGAGTGACGTAGTACTTAAAAAAATGTTGTGTAGAATGACAATTGTGGCTGACACTAACCAACCATGAATAAACCCGTTCCTGTTTCGAGCGGTTTAACATACTCTGTAGCTCACTGGTAGAACACTGGACTGGTAGTAAGAGTGTAGTTAGATCACGGGTCGGACCTGCCATTTCCGTTAAAGTATCACATTAAGTAAATGTATATTTATATACATTTTGAAACAATCACAAAGAAGCAAACGGCAGTGTATAGCAAACACAAGAAGGTTAGAATGAAGTTCCTCTAGGCCTCTCGCACTTTAACTTCAAATATTTCTTCAATAGCATTGGAATGTGAAGAATGGAATTCAAGGGTACGTTTGTCATGGGACACAGTCCAGCCAGGAAACACTGCAGCCAGTACCTAGACATCTCAAGTGCCAGATGCCAAGAAAAGTTTTTTATGGATAAAAACGATAACCAAGCTCATAAACCTCGCAAACATGGTAGTTAACGATAATATATAACTTGTGAATGTTGCAACAAGGAGAAGGCTAGAGGCAGTGAAGATGTCGTGTCTGAGGGCAATGCGTGGTGTGAATATAATGCAGAGAATCCATAGTTTGGAGATTAGGAGGAGGTGTGGGATTTCCAAAACTATTATCCAGAGAGGTGAGGAGGGGTTATTGAGATTGTTTGGACATGTATAGAGAATGGAACGAAATGGAATGACTTCGAGAGTGTATAGATCTGTAGTGGAGAGAAGGCGGGTTAGTGGTCGGCCTAGGACAGGTTGAAGGGAGGGGGTAAAGGAGGTTTTGTGTGCGAGGGGCTTGGACTTCCAGCAAGCGTGCGTGAGCGTGTTAGATAGGAGCGAATGGAGACAAATGTTTTTTTTAGGACTTGACGTGCTGTTGGAGTGTGAGCAAGGTAACATTTATGAAGGGATTCAGGGAAACAGGTAGGCCGGACCTAAGTCCTGGAGATGGGAAGTACAGTGTCTGCACTCTGAAGGAGGGGTGTTAATGTTGCACTTTTAAAACTGTAGTGTAAGCCTGCCTCTGGTAAGACAGTGATGGTGTGAATGATGATGAAAGCTTTTTTTTCGGTCACTCTGCCTTGGTGGGAAACGGCCGATGCGTTAATATATATATATATATATATATATATATATATATATATATATATATATATATATATATATATATATATATATATATATATATATATATACATACACATGTGTGTGTCGTGCCGTATTGAAAAACTTGCGATTCTGGCTTAAATAGAAAAGCACTTCTTGTCGAACAGGGCAAGCGAAAATTTGTGTCTGCAATAATTTCGCAGATATCATTCTGAATCTAACGAAAAAAATATACTTCATTGTGTTTGTTTATTATTAAATTAATGTAAACTTATATAAAATATATTTAGTTTATTAGGCTAAATTGAATTGTGAATATGATAATAAGGTAAGGTAAGTTTCCTAAGGTTCTTTTTGTACAAAATCATTATTTTTTATATAAACGTAAATGAAAAATAATGTATCTTTAAATGTATAAGATAAATTTTTAGAAAGGACTTAATTTTAAATGAATTCTTGCTAATTGACCAGTTTTACCCTTTAGGCACGATATTTATATATATATATATATATATATATATATATATATATATATATATATATATATATATATATATCGTGCGATTAGGTAAAACTTGCGATTTTGGCTTAAATAGCAAATAGCAACGCTCACCTTGCCATATAAGACAAGCGAAAATTTGTGTATGCAATAATTTCTCAAAAATCATTCTGAACATAACGAAAAATATATATTTCATTGTGTTTGTTTATTATTAAATTAATGTTAACGTATCTAAAATATATTTTGTTGGGTTAGGCTAAATTAAATTGCGTTTGTTGTAATAAGGTTAGGTAGGTTTTCAAAGTTTATCTTGGTACAAAATTATAAATTCTTACATTAACATAAATGAAAAAAATATATATTTAAACGTATAAGAGAAAATTTTTGAAAGGACTTAATTTTAAATGAGTTCTTGCTAATTGACCAGTTTTACCTAATCGGCACGACATATATATATATATATATATATATATATATATATATATATATATATATATATATATATAAAATCATTTAATATTTATATGTTCATATGTGTCTTTTCTGAATTTGCAGTTTCGATTTCCTGGAAAATATGATACAATGGTCATGTTTTTTGCCTAGGAATGTAGGGAAACAAGGATTCAAAATCTCAATTACAATTCCAACACTAATTGGGCTTTCAATTTAGGGAGGCTTGGTTTGGTAGAGCGAGGCAAATATTCCACCTCAGCAGTGAGTGCAGTTCTACGCCTCTACGGGAATAGGTATCTGCATTTCACTATATTTATTCTGGTTCGTATTCCTAAATTTCATCGTGATGACTGGCCTTCGAAAACAATATATATATATATATATATATATATATATATATATATATATATATATATTTATATATATATATATATAGCGCAAAAAGATCACAGTAAACAGGTGATATCAAAATATGCAAGACAACCACTATGAAAAAATAGAAGAATTCCAAGCGCTTTCGTGACTACTCACATTATCAAGGAACTATAAAAGGAAACGTGAGAAGAAGGCTTATAAAGAGGCAGAATACACCTCACAGTCACATCACACTAACAAAGACAACACCTCACAGTAGCGTAACATCTCACGACTCTGTGAAGAGGAACATAAGAAAGGACCTGAAACTCTTCCCAAGAATTAAGATTAGTCCAATTTATCATTAAATTCTTCCCAAATTTTATTAATTATAAATGAATCCAATTTATATAAACCAAAAGAAATATTTATATTATTTTCAAAACTGCTTTTAATGAAACATGATTCTATTATATTCCTATCAACAGGAGGCTAAAACATTTATTAGGGGAGAAAAGAGGAATTTATAGGCGCATCAAAAGAGGAGATGTTAACCTTATTGACCAATATGTTCAGTTGAAAAGAGAAGTAAAAATGGGGATTAGAAAGGCTAAACGTGACTATGAGATTAAGGTTGCTAATGAATCAAAGACTAATCCAAAAGGGTTCTTTCAAGTGTACAGGACGAAGGTGAGGGAAAAGGTAGGACCTCTGAAAATTGGGAATGGACAGCTGACGGATAACGAACTGGAAATGTGTTCTCTATTTAATGACTATTTTTTGTCAGTCTTTACACAAGAAGACGTAAATGAGATTCCAGAAATTAACAATTATTCAGTTCCTGAAGAATTCAAATTAACTAATATTACTGTCACGAGGGATATGGTTATCAAACAAATAGATAAACTGAAGCAAAATAAGTCCCCTGGACCCGACGAGTTGTTTTCCAGGGTACTTAAAGAATGCAAAATGGAACTTAGTCAGCCATTAACGAATGTGTTTAATACGTCCATCCTAACTGGTGTTGTGCCAGAGATGTGGAAGATAGCTAATGTAGTTCCTATATTCAAATCAGGGGATAAGTCCATTCCATCAAATTACCGTCCAATAAGCCTCACGTCTATAGTAGGCAAATTATTAGAATCAATTATAGCTGATATTATCAGAAGTCACCTTGAAGAACATAATTTGATTAATGAATCTCAGCATGGGTTTACGAGAGGTCGTTCCTGCCTGACAAATTTACTGACGTTTTTCAATAAAACATTTGAGGCAGTAGACAGTGATAAAGAATATGATATAGTTTACTTGGATTTCAGTAAGGCCTTCGATAGAGTACCTCACAAGAGACTCTTAAGAAA
>WNWK01041072.1:0-16641 GCA_009830355.1 Cherax destructor
AAGGAAGCCTTCAGACTCCACAGACACACCTCAGTAAGGAAGCCTTCAGACTCCACAGCACACCTCAGTAAGGAAGCCTTCAGACTCCACAGACACACCTCAGTAAGGAAGCCTTCAGACTCCACAGACACACCTCAGTAAGGAAGCCTTCAGACTCCACAGACACACCTCAGTAAGGAAGCCTTCAGACTCCACAGACACACCTCAGTAAGGAAGCCTTCAGACTCCACAGACACACCTCAGTAAGGAAGCCTTCAGACTCCACAGACACACCTCAGTAAGGAAGCCTTCAGACTCCACAGACACACCTCGGTAAGGAAGCCTTCAGACTCCACAGACACACCTCGGTAAGGAAGCCTTCAGACTCCACAGACACACCTCGGTAAGGAAGCCTTCAGACTCACAAGACAAACGGGTCAAGCTGGCATGAAGTTTCTTCACTGTTCTCTGGTCCACACGGAGTGCCACTTAATTAAACTATACATCACGGAGCAGACATCCCTTACTGTGGTGAGATTTTAAAATTACTTCTGAGGTGGGTGACTGTGGCTTGGGTCTAGTGATGATGTGGGGCCCTTCATCTGGGTGGGTACCAGCCTATAGTTAAAACTCTTGGTTGAATGTATATGGTTAGTCTGAGTGACTGTGTGTACAGAATAAACTTGTAATTCTATACTTTTTCAATTAGAGCTTTATCATGTTCTTCTTAGAACGAAAGGTCTTGTTCTCTGTTATTGGTTGTGACTAATTTCTGAACAGCTGCCTGTGAGGTCTTGAAAATATATACATTAGTACTCGTGAGGATGGTTATTTGAGGTTAGAATTTGCAATGGCTTCATATTACAGTCTCCTGCTAGGGATGGCTAGCTCTGGAGAGTTTCTGAAGTGACTTAGGTAAAAGAGGCTTTTTGAAACTTTTTTTTTAAAGAAACTCTGAAGATCACATTGGACATTGAATATTGATTTAATTCTCATTTGAATTCATTTGAGATTTTTTTTGCATCTATGGTCATTTTTTTTTTTTTGGTGTGTGTGTAATTAATAATCTGTATTTGCCTATTTTCAGCAACAGCTGATCTATGATCTTGATGTTCCGTCTTTAATAATTTGTTTATTATATAACTTTAAAATAAATTCCATTGGTTGCAGCATTTGCTACATCCGCTTTTAATTCCTTCCATAGGTCAACTACTTGCGAAAAAAAAATTCTTCCATTTCACTCCACTTTTTCCTCAGTTTTCAACTGTGGCTTCTTGTTATCCCTATTGCCGGTACAAAGAAATTTTCTATATCTTCTATTCTTCTTTTATGACTATATAGTTGTATCTCCTCTGTTCCTCCTGTTAGCCATCCCCGGCATCTTTAATATTTCAGTTGTTCATCAAAATACAATTTTGAACTCTGGTAGACATTTCATGGCTATTCTTTGGACCATTTCTATTTGTTTTTGTTTTTTAAGTGTGATCAGTTTTTTTTCCCCGTTTTCTATATTGAATTCAAGAGCTTTTCTTCAAAAAAAAATCCACCATCTTCTATTAAATACTTCTTTATTATTTCGTTTTTTGTTTCTTTTTGGAATAAACGTTTTAATTTCATTTTCAGAAAAGTTAGATATATTTGTCCAAATACCTGATGAGTGTCCCCCAAAATAAGGTTTTATATTTTTTGGGCTTATAATCTAATCAATACTGTTTGTCTTTCCTTTTCATTTCTTAAGTCATATCTAACAACGTAATTCCAAGAGAACATGATCACTCTTAAGTGGATTAAGACAGTTTCTTAATCTCTCTCTTCGGGTAAAATTAAGATCTGATAATGACGGTGTGTGTTGCCTCTCACACCTTCATTGACATGCTGGTGCATAACAAAAACCGGCTATCGTATTAAGTAGAGAGTTTCTTGTTGCTAAAATTTCTAAATTTTATACGAGTTTTTTTTTTTAATTTTAATAAGTTCCCCCCCTCTCTCTCGTTCGTTCGCTCTCTCTCGTTCGTTCGTTCGCGCTCTCTCGTTCGTTCGCTCTCTCTCGTTCGTTCGCTCTCTCTCGTTCGTTCGCTCTCGTTCGTTCGCTCGCTCTCTCTCTCTCGTTCGTTCGCTCTCTCTTGTTCGCTCTCTCTCGTTCGCTCTCTCGTTCGCTCTCTCGTTCGCGCTCTATCTCTCTCTCTCTCATTCGCTCTCTCTCTCTCGTTCGCTCTCTCTCGTTCGCTCTCTCTCGTTCGCTCTCTCTCTCTCTGTAGATACCAAACTGTTTAATTGTAATGGCAACATTTCACAATTCATTACTAAGCTACAAAGTGCCAAACGACTATGAACTGGCAAATGTTGCCACAATATTCAGAAGGACGTCGTGTATGTATTTACCTTCATTTAACAAGCTAATAAGACCATAATATTATTAGCTTATCAGTAGGAAGTAAACAAAGAACATTATAAGATCAAATTTTATCCGAAAGATAATTTAATAATCGAAAATCGATCCGAATTTAGCAACAAAAGATCATGGTTGAAAATTTTACAGAAAATATTCTGTTAAAATTAGACAAGTTCCAGGAGTTGTATTTACTCTCCAAAATTCGAGGATGACAAAAAAAACCGGAGGGGGGGGGGAGGAGATTGATCTGGGTAGATTGAAGCTCGTGTACCATGTGTGAGGCGTGGAAAATGAGTTGCAAAGTTGATAAATATGAGTTAAAATGTTTGGAAACATACTAGACAATATAAAAACATAAAAAGGAAGAAAACTTCCCCAGAGTTATAATAAACAAAGACCTCAAACGTATCAAGCAATGTGTCTCTTGAGAGCGGCAGAGCTAACAGACTCTTAGATTACATTAAGATATTTAGACTACACAACATAAGACACAACATTGACTCCTCACAATGTACTTGTTACCCAGCAACAAGAAAATGATGTCCAGCTTTGGTCCCCAAACTTCATAAAAATAGGGATAGACTGGAGAGGGTTCAGAGAAGGGCAACTAAGCTCGTAATCACTGAGACACAAATTATAAGAAGGTTAAAACCACTTAATCTGTTCTCTGTTAGGAAACAAGACTTACGACAAGATTTAATTTAAACCTTTAAGATGCTGAATGCGTTTGATTCACTCAAACACAAAGAACTATTTGAAGAGGTGAATCAAAAAGTCGAAACACTGAAACGAAACTTTAAGGCAAGAGATGCAACACAAATGAAAGTAAAAGAAAAAAATGCAAAAACAATATGGGATGAATGTAATACGCTTTACACTGAAGCTGTGCGTGAAAAATTTATAGCTATTTAATAACCTGTTGAAAAAATACCTTTTCAAAAGTTGAATTCAACTAGTGTGCAGTGGCTGACTGAAGTCAACTGTTTTCTGATGTAGGATCAGGAATGATGTCTGAACGATCAGCTAAGAAAAGATAGGATTTTCAATTTGTTTATCTGTACCTGTTTTCAATCAAAACAACTTTTGTCCAAGTGCTCCCGTAGCACAATAATAGTGGCGCCATAAGTAGGGGGTAGCAGTGATGGTTTGTGTGGTTCTATGAGTGATAACCACATCTGGACACATTGGAATGTGTCCAGGAGCAGATTTCAGTGTGTGTGATGGAACCCTTTCACCAACCCCTTTTTTTGCCGTCTGGTAAATTGGGTGAAGGAAGTAAAGCACGGGAAGAAAGTACCTTCTCTTATATTACTGTCCTGTTCTGAACTCTCCAGATAGAAATTAAGGCCGGTAGACTGTAGTGTAACCTGTCTTTCTAAGCGTATTACCTCTATATGGATAGTGCAGTGTCGTTTTCATTCTCTCTCTCATGCTTTCTCTCATTCTTTCTCTCTCTAATCGTCTTTCCTCTCATTTTCACAGTAATCCACCTTGACGAGCTCTCCTCATTACACAGTATCATCTCATTTAATTAGCCAGCTCATTTTCTTAGGCTTTATTTTTTTCCATTTTGACCACGTCCTATATTGCATAATTTTCTTGAATTAATTTAGAAAGTCGCGTTTATTTTCCACTGCGCAATCATTTCCGCAGTAAAAAAAATATCTTTCCAGCAACAAATAAGTCTCCCCTTCCCTCCTTCCCCTCCCATATACACACATCTGATTCCTCCTCACTGATCCTCGACACTTGCTTCTTCCATCTTTATTCCCTTGCCCTTTTATTTCTCTTCTTCCTCTTTCATCAATTTCCTTACATCTCCATCTCTCTCTCTCTCTCTCTCTCTCTCTCTCTCTCTCTCTCTCTCTCTCTCTCTCTCTCTCTCTCTCTCTCTCTCCCCTATTCTCTCACCTCTTCCTTCTCATCTCTCCCATCTTCCCTTTCCATTCTCCCCTTTCTTTATTTCCTCACTAGTCCTTTCCCTTATTCCCAGCTCCTTCCTCCCCTCTCTCTAGCTCCCTACTCCCCCTCCCCCACTCTCCTCTCTCTCCAGTTCTCCTCTTTCTCTTCCTCTCTCTCTCTCTCTCTCCTTCCCTTAGCCCTCTCCTTCCCTCTCTCCAGCCCACTCATCGGCTTCCCTCTCACGTCTCGGTTTCACCAGACTATCCGGCGCCGGCTGACTCTCTGAGGCGGAATTTTGAGTGTGGGCCAGGCAACACACCGAGTGTGGGCCAGGCAACACACCGAGTGTGGGCCAGGCAACACACCGAGTGTGGGCCAGGCAACACACCGAGTGTGGGCCAGGCAACACACCGAGTGTGGGCCAGGCAACACACCGAGTGTGGGCCAGGCAACACACCGAGTGTGGGCCAGGCAACACACCGAGTGTGGGCCAGGCAACACACCGAGTGTGGGCCAGGCAACACACCGAGTGTGGGCCAGGCAACACACCGAGTGTGGGCCAGGCAACACACCGAGTGTGGGCCAGGCAACACACCGAGTGTGGGCCAGGCAACACACCGAGTGTGGGCCAGGCAACACACCGAGTGTGGGCCAGGCAACACACCGAGTGTGGGCCAGGCAACACACCTACGACTGCCTGCCTGCTTGCTTGCAACACACACCTACCCGTCCTGGTGTTGACATGTGACAAGTGTACACACAGGTTTGAGTTACCACTTATAATGAAATGACTAGGATACCGATAAGAGATAAGATTTTCTTCGTATTTTTAACCCCGGAGGGTTAGCCACCCAAGATAACCCAAGAAAGTCAGTGCGCCATCGAGGACTCTCTTGTCTTATTTACATTGGGGTCCTTAATCTTGTCCCCCCAGGATGCGACCCACACCAGTCGACTAACACCCAGGTACCTATTTACTGCTAGGTGAACATGACAACAGGTGTAAGGAAACGCGTCGAAATGTTTCCACCCTGCCGGGAATCGAACCCGGGCCCTCCGTGTGTGAAGCGAGAGCTTTAGCCACCAGGCCACCGGGGCACCTAATGAATCTAAATTGTCAGTGGAACGGAGTACAAAACTAATTCAAACCACACAATAGAGCGAAAAACTAATGTCAAAGACCTGGGAGTGATCATGTCAGAGGATCTCACCTTCAAGGACCATAACACCGTAGCAATCGCATCTGCTAGAAAAATGACAGGATGGATAATGAGAACCTTCAAAACCAGGGATGCAAAGCCCATGTTGACACTTTACAAATCGCTTGTTCTATCTAGGCTGGAATATTGCTGCACACTAACTGCACCTTTCAAGGCAGGTGAAATTGCTGACCTTGAAAATGTGCAGAGAACCTTCACCGCACGCATAACTGCGATAAACCACCTCAATTACTGGGAACGCTTGAAGTTTCTAAACCTGTACTCCCTAGAACGCAGGCGGGAGAGATACATTGTTATATACACGTGGAAAATTCTCGAGGGATTAGTACCAAACTTGCACACGAAAATCACTCCCTACGAAAGCAAAAGACTCGGCAGGCGATGTAACATCCCCCCAATGAAAAGCAGGGGTGCCACTAGCACGTTGAGGGACAACACAATAAGTGTCAGGGGCCCAAGATTGTTCAACTGCCTCCCAGCATACATAAGGGGGATTACCAACAAACCCCTGGCTGTCTTCAAGCAGGCACTGGACAGGCACCTAAAGTCGGTACCTGACCAGCCAGGCTGTGGTTCGTACGTTGGACTGCGTGCGGCCAGCAGTAACAGCCTGGTTGATCAGGCTCTGGTCCAACATGAGGCCTGGTCACAGACCAAGCCGCGGGGGCGTTGACCCCTGGAATTCTCTCCAGGTAAACTCCAGGTAATGGAAGTATTTTTAAACTAAAATGTGGCATCGCATGCAAGAAGTGCCATGTACCCTGGGGTAATGTGTTACAGCCATACGTCTGGCAGGGCTACCAGGCAACCACACAGGCCCACCACATACCACCATAATAACACCATATACCCCACAATAAAGTAACCCAACCTTAGCAAGAAAACTTGCACCTGACTTGTGTATGTGGGGTGCTCCGGAAATATACCCGAATTGGAAGTCTGTGTGATGTTATACACCATAAATGTTTTTAATGTATAGTAAGTCTCCGTATTAAATACATCCCACATACCCATGCATTGACCCTCTAACACCCCACCACCTGAGTGCAGAGTAGAAAGGTAAAGTGAAAATCAGGTTCTTGTGGTACCCAGTTTTCAAGTAGGATACAGGTAGGATATCTGTACAGTATACCTGTGGGACATGTGAAAAGGCTCTTAGGAAAAAATCCAGAATCACATGCAACCTTTGCTTTACAAAACATCATGCCTCCTGTGCAAGAATAAACACTGCATCCAAAAACAACATCCATCTAGAAAGGTGTTTCTGGATCTGCAGTAAGGATGTGGAACTATGGACAGATATCAGGAAAGTACTCAGGAGGTTAATAAGTAATAATCATGAAAACAAAGAGGAACTATTGGATAGTCTACCCAGAATATATAGAGCATGGGAGGATGGGAGAGGAGTAAAATTTAACATTCAGAATGCCCAGTCTACAAAAGTTGACCCAAAAATAGACACCCGCTGGAAAAAACACAGGAAAAAAAAATCAGCTAGCTCAGCCCCCAGCCCTAGGACTGACCCAGACTCAGCCCCCAACCATATATAATAGTGGAGTCCTCTTCCGGGAAAAATATTGGCCTCCTGAAAACAGATGACAGTGTCTCTGACTTGGCTATCCAAGACTGTAGTGCAGTCATAGGATCTGCACAAATTGGGAATGCATCCAGTACGAATTGTATCCAATCAAAGGCAAAATGGTGCAAATTCTATGCTTGGGGTATCTGTAAGCATGGAATATTGGGGAAAACAAATGGGACATGCAACTTTGAGCATCCCAAAAAATGCCACGACCTCTTGTCTAAAGGAGTATGTCGTTCTAGCTCTTGCAAATTCTTCCACCCTGAGATGTGCCACTCTTCAGTCCTTAAAAATAATAAATACAACACCAACTGCCCCGCATATATTATAATGTATGTATGTAAAGCAGATATGCTAAAAGATGAGACATTAACCATAGATGGCATAACTCAGTGATAACCCACTAGGCTGACTTTCAAAGAACAAGCGGTGAACTTCTCATCTTCAGATCTCACGCCTCTCTAAACAGTTTCCATAAATCACCAACAGCACGTAAACTCCCAAGCCTCAAGTAAAGCATATAAATCCATATTTCAAAATGCTTCAAAATTGCTTATTTATTCACCTCTTCTGACTTGCAGCCGGATAAATTTATAGTTTCATGTAAAGTTTATAGGTTCCAGTATTTTAAGACAAAGAATTATCGTAGAACCTCTGTGTTGTTAACATTTCTTTGTATACCAGAAATTCGTGAAAACTTGTGTGAATTCATAGGCTGAAGTCTATGCCAACTTCAGGCTACTAAATAAACGTTCTCAGCCGGAGAGAATTTGAATAGGCGTATAAATAAATACATGATATTAGAACATGAATATATTTTTTACCATATAGGCTAACACCATAGAAGACTGTATCATATTATAAGACTATAAATAAAGTAAGGACTTTGAAATAATCCCATTTGCGTATCCTCGCAGGTATCTGCTCGACCTACTTAGCCGGAGCCCCATAAACCGGCACGCGTAGAGATTAATACCCCTCCACGCCGTGATAAACCAGCCCTGCTATATAGCTTGTGCGACCATAAAACCATCACTTCCGAAGAATGGGAGAGTTTTATCGAGAGGCCAGTTACCAACCCGTCTCTCGCCCAAGACTGAATGCGGTCTAGAGATCACAACAAAAATGTATAACGTTTCAGATTATATTATGGAGGAGGAGATACTTCTGCGTCCTGGGGAATCGAGAAACAAATGAATCAGCAGCCGGTCGTTAATAAACATTAATACTAATATGTTTAATCTGGATTCATGTAATGAATCTCTACTCTGCAAGATATTGTCGGTAAACTATTAATGTATAAGTTAGTCATTAATTTCCTTCGAAAATTATGTTTACTGATAGGCATTTCGGTTAAGAATTTCCTTAAAATTACTTTCATCCGAACATAAATTCATAAAATCTTTTACGGGTAAAAAAAAAATTTCACAGATTTTCTAAAATACTTAACCTTGAGTCGGTCGATCACCATGCCCAGCCCTTCTAGGGCAGGGTAGGTGCCATGCTTGCTACCATCTACGGCTCGCAAGCCTGCCCTTCCCGTCAGCCTCCTTGGGGCGGGGAAGGTGGCAGACCAGAGGGGCCTAGCAACTATCTACCTACGTGCTTGTGGGCGAATATGGCTAGGCCTGGGACCAGTTGGTCCTACCGCTGAGGGGTACCCCCTCCCATGGGAGACTTCGGTCTCTGCTACTCCCACGCCAGGGAGCCGGAGCCGGGTCGCCATCTGGTAAAGACCCGGCCCGGGTGATTTCCCGGTGAATCAACACCTCCTCCTCCTCCTTGAGTCGGCTTCTGAAAGTTCAGTTAATGTTAATTTAGGAATAAAATAACCAATTCCTAGAGCTTTCCATATTGTGGCATTGAAACCAGGCCTGTCCTGTCTACTGAACCTACGGTACAGTGAAGTCCTTAACTGTAGCCTCATCACCGTACGGAAGCCTCCCACCTCAGGCTGACGGATTTAATTCATGTATAAAAGCCATCCAGTGTGATGGAATATTACAATGAAACAAAGTAGTTTTTTTCTACACTGGAATTGACATATAGTAACACAGTAGGTTGGCAGACACTTACTACCTATTTGAGTACAAGGTACAACTTTAATGTCAGGTGTATGAAACAGAAGCCTGTTAAGTTATTTTGCACTTCTGGCAGTACTGTTGGTCTTTTCTTTCTGTCTTATGGACAGGTAAGATGGCAGAGTAAATCTGATATAAATTTCTTACAGTATACACATCACTTAACTGACAGTGTAGAAAAACACACGAGAAAATTTCTCAACAAATTAAATTCAATCAAATCCTTCCATTAAATATATCAATTAAGATCTTCCGTCAGATTTAAAATTTAGCAGAATGTCAATAATAAATCCTCCTCCTTGGATGCTTTAGTTGTCAAAGGTAATAAATTTATTTCTCTGTTAATAAAAAGCACACACAAATAATGTCAATTTTTTCAGCAAGCATTTTAAGAAAGTCAAGAAAAGCACAGTGTCCAGACTGTTCCTAATAGAATTTGCGGTCTCTAGAACAAGAAATTTCTATCATTCAGCAACAGTTCAGGAAGCTTCATGGAATACAGAGCAACAGTTCAGAAAGATTCATGTAATACAGAGCAACAGTTCAGAAAGCTTCATGGCATACAGAGCAACATTTCAGAAAGCTTCATGACATACAGAGCAACAGTTCAGAAAGCTTCATGACATACAGGAGCATTTACACAAAGCTACCCAGATTGATTTTGAAGTAGATACATCTACTCTCAAATAAAACACCAATCATAAAATAATCATCCTTTACGACGGTGATTTACAAAGAAAAAAAACATTTAGCCAACATAATTTTCTTATCTTAATGGAATAAATTAATTTTCTCACAAGACATCAGTGTGTGACCTTGTCTACGTAGAGGAGAGGAGGCAGGACATCACCTTAAAGCAAGGACTGTGAAAACTAAAGATTTGTGAACAAAGGCCAGGATTGCTCTGGTCTCTTTCAAAACTTTAAAAATCACAAAGAACAAATTTGGACAAAACCGAAATATTGAACAAAATAGAAGGCACCAACAAGGAGGAAAAAAAGATGCTCGACTTAATTGAAACAAAAGCTAATTTAACACCTCTAAAAATAAATTAATTTAAAAATTCGCCATGAAGAGATATGTTAATGTTGACACACTGATGACAACCTTCTCGTGATTATCTCTCGTACAGCCGGAAGTGCGTGCAAGTTACTAATCTCTGAGTCTAGTTACGCTGCTCATTGTCTGACTAAGTTTAGTAGCCTCAATTCCATCAGCATACATGTAACTCGTAATATAAACCAAAGATTGTTATTATTCTGAAAGGGTGAATATATATAGTACAGTGGTCCCTCGGTTTTCGTGCATCTCCAAACTCGAACATTTATGTAAGTGTATTTTCGTAAGTGCTGTTGCAAGTGTATTTTTAAGGGTCTGAAATAGACTAACGTACGTGACATTATTTCTTAAGGAAGTAAATTCGTTCGGTAATGGCACTTGAGCAGCATTCTGGAACGAATATATATATATATATATATATATATATATATATATATATATATTACAGCAGACATTCATAATTCGCGTTACGTTCCTGTAAACTGTGCTACCAATAATTACCACCACTTATGAACTAAAAAAAAAAAAAAAATGGGAAAAAATAAGACTGCGTTCCTTAGGTCTCCTGGAGGCCAAACAAAACTTTTTTAAGCTCAGATATTTAAAAGCAAGAGTACATACCTTTGATGAGTTCCGAGAGTTTTTTCTTACTCCCGGAGCTCAGCCATGGGCTAGGCTTGTCTAGTGCTTCCCTGATCAACCAGGCTGTTGCTGCTGGTGGCCCTCAGCCCCACATATCCATCATAGTCTGGTTGATCTGACACCTGGTGAAGATACTTGTCCAGTTTTCTCTTGAAGACTTCTACACAATGTCCAAGCCGTGTTTCTGATATCTTCTGGTAAGATGTTGATTACTCTGGGACCATCAGTGTTGACACCGTGTTCCTTTATTGTCTTCACTGCACCCCAGCTTTTCAATGGGTTTATCTTGCTCTTCGTCCCATACCTCTTGCTTCAGTATGTTATGGCAGTGAGCAGATTTGGGTCAAGGCTCTAAAGTACCTTCCAGGTATATATTATCATGTATCTCTCTCTCCTCCGCTCCAGTGAGTACATATTTAAGTCTTTAAGGCGGTCTCAGTAATTTAAATGCTTTATTTGTTCTATGTGAGTCGTAAACGATCTTTGTATTTGTTCCAGCTCTGATATTTCTCCTGCCTTGAACGGGGCCGTCAACACTGGCTGATGTTTTTATCTATGTCTGCTATGAGGATAAGAAACAGCAGAAGTGCTGTAGCTAAAAACGGGTTGCATTAATGCTGTACATTATGTTACTTAACTTCAAGTAGTGTTCGGGACGCTTAACATGCTGAAGAGAAGATTGAAACACTTATGCAACATATGGGAATCTTTATTAAGGATCGTTTCGCCACACAGTGGCTTCATCAGTCCAATACAAAGCAGAAATGGGTAAGGAGAGGAGTAGTTTGAGGTAATCAGTCCCTCAGCCTGGAAACAAAACGTTTCGTTAATAAAGATTGCAATATGTTGCATAAGTGTCTCAATCTTCAATTTGTCGGTTTTCAAAACCATTTATCACACATGTTGAAGAGAGTTGAGAGGATGACTGTGACTCTACTGGGTTGAGTTTGATGGTTTTGGTTCTTGTAATGTTGATGCAACTTCATCAGTTGTTTGCTGCAGTGTTCTCAGGTACTCTGTTTAACACCACTGGTTTGTTTTACTCTGCAGTTCTTTATACAGCAGATAAGACCCGAGCGCCTGTTCCAGCGCACGCAATGCTTCCAGATGAATCACGGACGCTTTCAGTAAACAAGTCTGAAACTTTACCAACAGTATGCAGTAACTCGTTCATCTCTTAGTCTCAACACTGATTGTTCAGTCTCCGGGTCTTCATCCTCATCACCTGCTTTCTTCAGCTGGGTTTTTAATTCCTGCAACATTTCCTCTGCAAATGGTTCCTCATCATCTTCCAAGAGTTCACTGATGTCATCCGCTGCATATCTTCAGATCCCTCGCCTGGCACTCTCCTTGCCATAGCAACAATGTCCTGAACTAGACTTTCAACTGATGGAAACCCAGCAAAATCATTCACCAAACTAGGTTTTTTTTTTTCACATAAAGTGCATATGCATTTCTAAATTTTCGCTATAACTTTGGCACTCATTTGTCCGTGTCGTCAATTGCTGCCACAAGTTTACGCACCACACCGCATGCGTAGTGCCACTTAAATGTTTTGATAACTCCTGGATCCATTGGTTGTAGTAACATCATTGAACAGAGAGATTCTGAGGCTGAGGTGCCAAATTTTCAGAGAACGTGGAGGTAAGTAAGAGATAAAATATGACTGGAAATGAGATCAGATCTTGAGACTAACACCAATGTTGAGAGACCTGACAGATATTACCGGGAAAGAATGTTACAGAAGAGTAAACAACTAAGGGAGAAAGTAAGAAATAGTCGAAGACGAGTAGAAAAACCAGTGAATGTAGTGACAGGGGCTGAAGTTCCTACCCCCGGAGGACACTATGATTATTCCCACCGTGTGGTATGTCTCGGGGGAACACCAAGTTCCCATAAAAATTCTCTCTCAACACCCCTTCCCCCCCCCATCTCAAATGCAATATTTCCAAACCAACCATTCTCTACCTCCAGTCTCAACACCAGCACCTCCATTTGTAATCCCAACTAGAACCAATACGACATTTAATCTTCTGGTAAAACACACACACGATCGCGCGCGCACACATATGCCTCGCATTGTTTTTGGAAATTATGCATAGGCTGAAAAATACAGATGAAATTATTCATGACTCGAGTTGCTTTTAAAATATTCATGACTACTCTCCTGCCCCGCCAGTCTCCACCATACACAGAGACAAGCACCTCCATCCCCACACCCACCCACCCACTTCCCCCATCAACCATCCCCCACTTCACATTCTATCCCCCCTCCATCATTCGCAAAAAAAAAAGTTTCGAATTTTGAGAATGTAGGTGGGAATGTAAATTTGAGAAGCATTCACAAAATCATTTATATGATAATATCGATGAGAGTTAATGAAATACACTCCAGGATTGACGGTTGATGTGTTCTGCAGTATAGTTAGTTAATATATTGTATGGATGGTTGAAGTGACGGACAGCTTGTGTGTGTGTGTGTGTGTGTGTGTGTGTGTGTGTGTGTGTGTGTGTGTGTGTAGGATAAAAGAGAGATGTGAAAAGACTGTTCCAGGTTTTCCTCAAGGAAACGTAGACAATGCCAAAGAGGGAGGAAGAGGCGAGTGTAAAAACAACAAAATAAATTACAAATACAAGCAAGAAAGTTAAGAGGTCTTCTAAATAATTCAGACATAACGAAAGCGGTGGGACCTGATGGGATATCTCTTAGGCGTTTTCAGTGGTTTAAATGCTTTATTGGCTCTATGCCAGGGATTACCTAACTTTTTCTTACGATCACGGATCCCCAATGGACTGTCCAGTAT
This sequence comes from Cherax destructor, assembly GCA_009830355.1. NCBI lineage: Eukaryota > Metazoa > Arthropoda > Malacostraca > Decapoda > Parastacidae > Cherax > Cherax destructor. The sequence goes on from WNWK01041072.1 coordinate 13,662, forward strand.
GTCCCCACAACACCTTCACCACACTGTCAAAAATCATCACCATCACCAGTCCTATTAGGTACCAGCGAGACTTCAGAAGATGTCAACAGCTTGGTTTTACTTTATATATGGATAGCTAGCAAAGCCACTAACGACACAGACTTGTATATTACTGTAAACAAACAGATACTATACAGAATATACAGCGCCTTCACCCATCGTATAAACTCAGTCAAGCACATAACTTATTGAGATTGCCTGAAGCCCCTGAAACTGTAATCCTTGGAACGTAGGCGAGAAACATACAACATAATTTACACCTCAAATATTCTGTAGGGATTTATCCCATATCTAGGGCTCGGCAGTCGTGGCAAAAAATATAACTAACGAAAAGTAGGGGTACTACACTAAGAGATTATTCAATAAGGGTGAAGTGCCTAAGACTTTCCATCACCGTGCCTTCATACATTCTGGTAAATACCAGCAGACTCCTAACAGTCTTCAAAACATAATTTAATAAATTACTCTAGTTCCCGATCAGCCGGGCTGCGGTGCCTACACTGGACTGCATGTGGTTAGCACCAACCATTTAATTGATCCGTTTATCAACCAGAAGGCCTGGTTTGGGACCAGCCTATAGTATAGATTATGCACCTTAAGAAATATGCAAATAAATTATTCAAAATGTTGTAAGTACAACAAAGTTTATATCAAAGATAAATGAATTATGGTGAAACTGAAAGCCCTTGTAATGCCTTCGTTAAATGACAGGAAGATTAGAACATTAATGATATAAATTACTGACAAGTTGATTAATAAGACACATGTAAAACACCTGCATATCTTTAATGATGCCCAGGTATTGCACATGTTTTATCCATCAAGAGGATAACAGAAGAACTTAATAATAAGGACACAGAGAAGGTAAAATATTTTTTGGTGCCAGTGATAAGGACAAGTGATAAGGACAAGTGATAAGGACAAGTGATAAGGACAAGTGATAAGGACAAGTGATAAGGACAAGTGATAAGGACAAGTGATAAGGACAAGTGATAAGGACAAGAAATAACAATTTCGAATTACAAAAACAGTAATGTAGAAATGAAGTTAGAACATATTTCACCAGAAATGTAATGGTGACTGAAATGGACTCCATGAAAAGATAATGTGTTAAAACATCTGAAATCTTTAAATATGTTAAACACAAATGTGAATACGGACTACTGGACACCTTAAGAGTAAATCTATTTCTGTAATTCTAAAGAGATGATAAAGATTATTATATATTTGTACATTAGTTGTAATATACTTAAAATTGTCATTGACATACAGTGGTGGCAGTTTATGTGGATATAACCTAGGATAGTCCCCAAAATGGCCGAACAGTATATATAGAGAGCAGCAGACAGGGACGGGAACAAGAGAGGAAGTGGTGGAGGAGAAAGTGGAAGTAGTAATGGTCCAAGTCGGACCGAAACGTCGTCGTAAGCTCCTCTCTTCTATGTGCGGGTTATTTGTGTATTGTTCCAGGGATGATAAACAATCCATCGCTGGTCAGCGTCGAAGCAAGGCAGCTCGACGACCACCGGAGACACTGCTGCAGTCGTTCTCAGAGACAACAACAACAGTCACTCGTGCCAGTTTGCGTCGGAACAAGAGTGTCTGTGTTGGCAATTATATCGGTGCGTCCCAGCGGCTCCCGTCTCTGCAACGCCAATCACATTCCAGTTATCAGGGAAGCAAATTGAAAATTGCTTTCACGCACAAATGCCCCAAAACACCGAGATCATTTTAATACATCCTCCCATCTCCCCACCTCACATTTACCCCTTTTTCTCCCCTCCCAGTCCACTCCCCATTCTCCCCTCCCACTCCTTCCCCTGTCTTCCACCTAGGCTTCCTCTTACCATCAAAAATGGCTAATTTGATTTTCATTCCATGTTATTAAATTCCTCAGATTTTTTGTTCAGCTGAACTTTGCAAAAATTTAGAGTATAATTGTTTGTTTTTCTAGTTTATTAATTCATTGGAAATAAATTTGGGAAATATATTTCAATAATGATGAATTGTTGATGATTGTTAACATCATGCAAGAGAGAAAAATATCCAAGTCTTCTTATTGGTAATTCTCAAAATTGTGTATTAATACTTCGAGTGAAAATAGAGAGAGATTGCTGAACACACACCTCCTATAATATGATGAACCATTGAAAAAAATAATTATAAACACTGCAAGATTTACGCTTATACATATATACATATATTACAACCTCAGGTTCAATGGCCTGTTAACCTGAGTGTAAAGGGAGCTTGGAGCAAAGAAACACAGTAGAAGATGTATTGAAATTGTATTTACTTCAAAAATCAGCTAGATTAATTCCAAACTTTTATCTTTTCCTTCACCAAGTAATTGTGATTATACAAGACTTTTGTCTTTTCCTTCAAAGTATAACAAAGTGCTATTTACACATATGTACACTATATACAAAGGAGAGTGTTTAGTGCACGCCACAGTTGTCTAGGCTAAGCAGCAGCCAAAAGACAGACAACTTTCACAACCAGCTCTATGCAGGAATTCCAATGACAAACTGCAGTGAACCACGTCACCTTTGTCATTGTTAAACTCGCATTTTAATTGGCTGAACCGAGTCGTTGATTTGATGATGGGGCCCTCATCACCAAACCCTTAACGATGGTCGCTGGTTGGAGGGAGCCTATGTGGGTGTGTTTTAACATGCTCCGAATAAAGGTTACATACCTTTGCATGCAACACCCCACCCCAAGAGGGCCGGACCAGGCTTCCACCTCAAATGGGTAGAGTGCCACCATGGCACATTATAATAATGGGACCGCCTTTCCCCTCTACCATCCGCTCATTAGTTAAGCTAAACTTTTCTCGAGACTTAAGTCCAGCTTTAAACTTAAGAGTGAGACAACTGAGTAGGGCAACATAGGTCCAAAGTGCCTGCGGTCGGTAGCAGGGCACCCCCACTAAAAAAAA
>WNWK01041073.1:0-16641 GCA_009830355.1 Cherax destructor
ATTATCAATTTTGGTGGCAACTTAAGAGGGTTTGCTATAGCGACACCAGCAACCTGAAGAACAGGAGCCGGGTCAGGGGAGTATTTATATTGCGACCCCTGAATGGGGCACAATGTTTATAAATGTATATATTTCATTCTTAATGTATATATTTCATTCTTAATGTATATTTCCCTTTCATATAATTTTATATTGCTGTTATTTCCAATATTAGTTTAATTGGAAATATCTTGCTTTACACTGTATTATTATTTGCTTATCTATATTATTAGGAAGGATGTAACAGTTTACACTTTCTGTGTTCATTGTTTGAGAGTGTTGAGTAGCTGCCCGCATTGTCAAACTACCTTGCTAACTATCACCTTGCTTGTTTCATTGCCGGCTCTGTGCTGGAGTAGCTGGGCAGTCCACGGGAGAATCATGTGATCAGTGGCGTGATCTCTCTCTCTCTTCTCTGTTGGTCCTGGTTTGAACATCTCTCTTGCTCTCTTATTGTTTACTCATTATTTAGACTCTGTTTGGTAGAGTATGTTTTCGTTGCTGAGACGAAATATACTTCTCATAACTCTGTGTAACTCTGTTAACAGAGCATAGCCTAGACTTAGTGATTTTCGACGTTTTACTGAGGTTGTGTGTCGCATTAACACTCTTAAGATATACAAGAATGGTATACAATACCGACAATGTGAAATTAAGACATGTGCAACATCTGGGTATCTTTATAGTAAACGTTTCGCCATCCAGTGGCTTTATCAATACAAAATTCTAGGACATAATATGAAGAGTAGAACTATATACAAAAGATGAGGTAATCAGTCCCTCGGACTTGGAGTTGGTGTGTTCACCACCATAGGTCTGGAGAATATGAAGATCAGGCAATGAGGCTTCTCCTTAAATAGGCGACAGCTAAAGGGACGGGTAGGAGACGGAGGCATTGTCACTGGTAGGCGGAGTTCCCCAGTGGAAGTAGGTCATATCCAAATAGATGGGTTAGTAGTAGTAGTCGTATCCTTGAAGAAGGTTACGTGCAGGTCCTCAGAATCAAGACTCCATGATGTTGCAGTGTCTGACAAGTTGTACAAGAATGGTATACAATACCGTATGGTATACAATAGGTATGAGCCTGGGTCGGCTCATACCTACAGGGCCGGCGGGTACGCTTCCAGGGGCAGGCTTCTGCCCTCAGGGCCTTGGGAAATGGCACCCCGCAGGGCGGAGTCCTCAGCCCAACTCTCTTCAACGTGCTGATGCATGAGCTGGTGCAGCTGACGTTCTCAGCAGGCACCCGACTGCTCAGCTACGCTGATGACCTGGCACTCATTGTCATCGGGAAGCCCGGACTGTTGCGCAAAGCCCAACGCGACCTCAGCCTGCTAGATACCACCTGCCGTCGCCTCGGACAAGTCCAAGGCCATGATCTTTCGTGCCAAGGTGCCTGATACCAGGCTGAAGATCTCAGATATCAACCTGGACTGGGTCAGCAGTTACCAGTATCTTGGTATATGGATTGACAGCCGACTCTCCTTCCGCAAGCAGGCAGAGTATGTCAGGGAGCGTGCCATGCAACGTATCACGGCCATGCGTGCCATGGCCAATCCTAGGACTGGTGCCAGCCACGATATTCTCCGGATGTTCTATGTGCAGGCGGTGCGCTCGCTAGTCGACTATGGTGCAATCACCCTGGTCCATGCTCATCCCTCATGCCTCAAGCGCCTCAGCGTTGTATAAAATGCTGTGGCTCGGTCATGCTGGGGGCCCTGGCTGACCAACACAGTGACTCTGAACAGAGAGGCCCAACTGCAGCCCCTAAGTGACAGGATCGCCCTTGTTGCTGCCAGGAGGTTGGCCAAATTTGTCCAGCTACCGGGCGGTGAGCGCCTCCTGAGAGACCTCCTTGACCATCAGCGTGGCGACTTCGCAGGAGGCCGTGTCCGACTATGGTTGTGGTCGGCTGCGAAAGTGACAAAGGAGCTCCTGCCCATGATGCTCCTTTAGGACAAGGGATGCGACCGGCCAGTCGATGGGTACACCGTGCCACCGCCCTGGGCACCAGAACCTGTCGTAATCCACCTTGCAAATCTGCCAGCCAGCAAGCGTCACTGTCCACAGCGCGTGCTGCAGCGGTGGGCAGCTGCAAGCATTGCTGCAGCGGAGCATTCCGAGTGTGCAGTGTACTACACTGATGGATGAAGAGACCCCGAGGCCGGCCGCACGGGTTCTGGGATATATCACTCCTCCCTAACGGCCGGATGGCACCTCCCAGATCACTGCAGCATCCTACAGGCAGAACTCCACGCCATCCAGAGGGCCATCCAACATGCGCTCCTGGAACACCACCAACCTCCAGTCATCCACGTCGACTCCAGGGCGGCGATACAGGCCATCATGCATAGGGAGCCCAAGGATAACATCCGGCTCTTCACCGCCATCAGAAGACACCTACACTCACTTGACGAGCAGGGCCGGCAAGCAACAATCATTGATACAAGCCACATCGACCTTGCTGGGAATGATGCGGTGATGGGGTGGCTAATCTGCCACACTTGGCCCAACCTGCGACTACATGCCATTAGCCGCAGGCAGGTGCACCTGGGGGCAGCTCGGCAGCCAGACGCCCACTACCAGCACCGGAGCATCTCGAGCCGGAACGGGTATGACAGAGCGACATGTGGGAGCCCCACCAAACATGAGGAAACTGAACAGGAGCTGCAAGTCAGCTGTCCACCGCCTGCGCCTCGGCTACCCTACTGCAAAGCGCCCTCATCGAAAGCGTGAGTGAGGAGCTTGCCGCCACTGCGACCGGATGGTTCCAAAGCCTCTAGTTCACTACATGCTTGACTGTCCTGCGACGACATCCATCTGCCACAGGCACTACCCGATGGCACCTGGGGATCTGACCCGCGAGGACAAAGCAGCCCGGCTGGTTTACCTGGCCACCCATGACTTGGAGACACTGCCCCAGTCCTAGCCACCCACCCGCCCCTCGATGACGACGCTGGAGAACCCGACTGACGACCAAGACTACCCACTACAGCTATTCTTTCTCACTTCCTTCTTTCTTATCCCCTATCCTTCTTCTTCCTATGTAGGTAGAACCACAGCCTGAAGTACCAAGATCTGCTGATGAAGATGCGACGTCAGAAGACACTCCCCATCATGGGGAGCCACAGCAAGAGAAAAGAAGAAGTCAACCCCCACCCAGGGGCCCCCAAGAAAGTAGAAAGAAGAAGATGACCGACACCCTCTACCCAGGGGGCCAATGCCAAGTCACCATTTGGAGAAGACCCGGGCCGGATGTACCGGCGAACATACAACAACAACAGCCTGATCTTCATATTCTCCAGACCTATGGTGGTGAACACACCAACTCCAAGTCCGAGGGACTGATTACCTCATCTTTTGTATATAGTTCTACTCTTCATATTATGTCCTAGAATTTTATATTGATAAAGCCACTGGATGGCGAAACGTTTACTATAAAGATACCCAGATGTTGCACATGTGTCTTAATTTCACTCTTAAGATACCCCAGGTCCTGAGCTGTTGCTTCTGACCTAATTTGTTCTGGCATCTGTGCACTGTCGTAGTCGGGGATTTGGTTATGCTGAACTTAGATTCAGTATTTTTTCTTTTTATTTAAAACAGTATGTACAATACATGTCATGACAATTCATATTGTGAACATATACGTAAGCTCCACACCCTATCAAATAAAAATAATAAACACATACATAATCACACTGAAATATGTTATACCCCCCTTCTGCACATTACACTAGAGCACCCTGAATATAGGATTGAAACTTTACCTCAGTCAACATACATAATCCATAAATTACCACATATCAGTAAAGATATCATGAATACACATTAACATGCATTACCCTCTCCCCCCCACCCTCTGGTGCCAACATTTTTTTTTAGTTTTAGTTTTAAAACCCTATAAATACAAACTAAATAAACACAATACAAGGCACAAACATCATCTTATTTGCCTTGATACTAGGCTGACTTGTCCAAAAACTCCCCTCCCTTTTTTCAGAACATATCTGAATACAACTGCAAAACTGCAGTAAGACCATTCACAAAACATTCTGCTTTGACCTAAACACACCTCAAACAATTCCCATCACCCTGCACACACATGTTACAAATATTAATCAACACAACTGCCAAAATAAAAATAAGACATCAATATATTACATTCCACAATCACATAAGAACAATTAGCTGACTCTGCAAAATTCTTCACCCTATCAGTACGAAAGACTGTCAGCACCACGATACAACTAATAAAGTTAAACCATTACAGCACCACCGTATACACTTTAAATTCCCTAGTTTTTTTTTCCTTTTCTTGTTTTTTTCCAAAAAACATGTGATGATACAAAACATAAGAGTACTACATGTTTCAAAACAACAGCCTTAAACCCATCTATTCTGGTTTTATACATTTTTTTTTTATATTTTTATTAAATACCATATCAATACAGACGAAATATGCATAATACAAGTCACAAACATCTTCTTATTAACCTTAAAACTAGGTGTACTAATCAAAACTCCCCCCCCCCCTTAAAGAACATATCTGAAGACAACTGCAAACTTCAGCAAGACTATACACAATACAAAATTTCTGCCTTGACCTAACTACACCTCGAACAATTCCCATCACCCTACACACACGTTACAAATATTAATCAAAATAACTGCCATAATAATATAAGACATCAGTATATTACATTCAACAATCACATAAGATCAATTATCTGACTCTTCAAAAGTCTTTACCCTTACCAAAACTTCTGCTGTAAACCACAACAGTGCTTCTAGAACCTGGAGCACATCAATTAAACCTCCCCATACCCATACGTTTCAAGGTTTACCACCACCATGTCAACCTTGAAACCATATGGCATCCCTTGTGTATAACACAGACAAAACATACACAGAAATACACCGGTGGTTGCTTTATATATCTAACACAAAAGAAAATAATGTGTATTCCACCCACACACACACCCAACATACATTCTAACACACCTGCTGTACGGGACTAAAAGTCCATTATACACCAACCTACAGAACTCACTCACACAGGCAGCGTCTCTGATAGAGTTCTACCATTTTTTTTTATTAAACAAAAGTTTGCTTCGACTCTCACCACCTAATAGAGTATGTTGACACCCACTTTAAGAAAACAGGCAAGCTTTCCCTGATGCCCTCAAAACCCCCTCCCTTTCCCTGAACTACCCCTTCTGCTCTAACCTCACTACCTACCTTCCCAACACTCCTCCCAGCTCCCCAAAAAAAAAAAAAAAAATTTTTTTATAATAAGCAGATCTACCCAAAACCTGAAGCATCAATAACAAACCATCTTCATTTCCCCTGACACACCTGCTACCCTTATAAAACCATACCACACACACACACTCATGTTAGGCATTCACCCTCCCCCTCCCCAACAATAATGCAACATTGAGGTTCCGATAACCCAAGGAAAACGCCTTATACCATATACCTCTTGATTACGACATCGCGTCCTATAGAATCAAGCCGCCAAAGCTCTAATGCGGACAGCTCCCTGCTCCTCTCTCATGCTCCACGAGATGTAAATGTATTCCATCACTAAATATGGCACCGCCCGTCTTACATCCTCAGGACACGCCTCAACATTTATACTTAATGCACTAAGGGTTGACAAACCCCCGCCCTTACCTTGTTCAAAACCCCACTAAACATCCCCTCACCCCCCCAAACTCCTCACAAAAATAAATGACGTGATACGCAGTTTCAAGCCCACTGCATTTCAGGCACAACCCTTCCCTTATAATGCCCATTCTCCACAATTGTTCCCTTGATGCCAAAATGCCCAATAAAAACCTATACCCCGTTTCATGTACCCTAGGTGGTACACGCAGCCTCTTCATCCAGTGCCACACCAATTTCCAATTACAATATACATTGGATAAATACCTGATCCCTGCACTCTCTCTCTCTCTCTCCCCACTCTATCCAACCTACTCACCTTCACCCTACATGGCTCCTTGACAACTGAAAGATATCTCAATATATCCTCACAATGCAATAAATCCCTACCCTTCCACCACCGTCGTACCTCACTCATGACCCTCCCCACTCTCCTGCCCCCATCCCCCAAAATATAAATTCCTGTTTTACGTATATACTTTGAAGCCTTCTCCCCAAAGGTATCAACCCCATACCCCCACCTTCACCCCCGCTGTCACAACTTCACGCGCCAACCAGTGCCTCCCATAGCTCCAAATGTATCTATAAACCCTTACCATCAACCTCCTTATGTCACACTCCCGCAGAGGATAAACAGTCACCACAATCCACAGTTTACTATAAATTAGAACATTCACTACCACTGCTCTTTGCAACAACGTTACCTCACCAGGACTGAAACCGCCTAACCTACCTAGCGCTTTGTTCACCACTAACTCCGAATTTAATTTCCTTGCCAACAAACTATGACTAAAAATAACCCCGCATATTTTTAAGCTAATAACACACATCCACCCACCCCTACTCCCAAACGGCCCACCCACCCAAGAACCTACCTCCAACAACCTCAATTTCGCTCTATTGATGCCCTCCCAGTAGCCCCTCCAAACACCACAATAATCTTATTAACATTTTCTAAACCCTCACTACTCCCCACCATAATTGTTGTGTCATCAACATAGCCCACTATGCCCGACTCACAACCCCACTTTTCATCCCCATCCCATACCCCCTCATGAACCAACGTATAAAAGGGGTCCTGTAGACACCCAAAAAGGATCTGAGACAGGAACAACCCTGTCGCAGACCCCTCTAAAACCTCACCTGAACCCCTAATCTACCATTAACCTGTACCCTCGCTAAGGCACCATCATGCAAAGTTCTAACCCACCTAACAATTTCATCACCAAACCCCTGCCTCCCTAAGATCTCATATAACATATCCCTATCTACACTATCGTACACAGTTTCCCAATCTAACCCTAGAACCCCTCCCCCTTCCTTCAGTTCCACGAAAGTCTTTAGGTACTAACACCACTACAGCAGTTCTCTGCACCTCATCCATTGTACCTCTATCCTTCATTTGATTCAGCACCTTTATTAAGACATCCTTCAAAACATCCCAATGACATACATAGAAATCCCCAGGTAACCCATCCACCCCAGGTGCCTTCCCCATACGTAATCCTTGCACCGCTTGACATACCTCGTCAATCGTAATCCTCCCACCTAACCCCTTCCTATCATCCTTCCCTAATCTCTCCTGAATGCCCTCTAACACAATCCTCCTACAAACCACATCCCTCGCTCTACCCACAAACTTATTCTGAAACCAGTACCTTGCATAAGCACACATCACTTCCATCGTTCTTAACACCTGTCCTTTATGATAACCCCAATCTCCTCCTCTACCTTCAACGCCGTGATTGTCATGCCTGTTCTACATGTCCTAAACCTCCTCAAAACAGTTCCCGAGGCCTATCTCCCCATAACACCTCTTCTAATTGACTACGTACCCTTATCGCCCTAAAAACATCATTCTACCCTTAAGATATGCTATTTCCTGTTGATGACACCCTCATTCCCCTCCGCCGTAACAATCCCTTAATCTCCCTTCCAAATATCTCTGTAACCCATACCTATACCCAGCCTCCTCGACCCCCTCACGCCTATAATAACCTCTCACCACCTCCTTTGCCATCAAATTCCACCACTTCCCAATGTCACAAAGGCCCCTACCCCCACCCCAGAACCTCCCACCATACCCACCCTCACGATCCCCCTCTCTTTGCAACAAACTAACATTCAACCTCCACAAGTCCGAATAATATTTAACGGCACCCACCCACCCCAATACAGCCACCACACCCCTATGATCTGAAAACCCAATATCTATGTTATGCACCTCTTCCACATTTATACTTGAAGACACGTACACCCAATCCAAACGTGCTGCATATCCTTTCCTAATAAACGTATGTTCTACCATAACCTGTTTAACGTCTACTACATCTCGAACCCCTACTGCCCCCAACAAGTCTCTCAACACCGCTAACACACAACCTGCACCCCTCGGTTCTACGTCATTCCTCCTAATAACACAATTCCAATCTCCCACTAACACTGTCACCACAGGAAGACCCCTTAATGCATAAACTAAATAATCCCTCACGAAATCCCCTTTAATACTAGGCACATTAACTGCTGGCATATACACACCCAGAAAATAAACCGGTATGTCACCCTAAACCCCATCTACCCTTACAATCCTCCCCCCCACCTCTTCCCACGACCTCAAATGAAAAGGGCAGGATTCCCTAATACCTACCAAAGCCCCTCCCTTGAAAAGATCTGAACTTCCTGTGTATAAATTAAAACCCTTTAACCTCAAATCCCTACCACTCCTAAAATTGTGTTCTTGGAGAAAACAAACATCAATGCCCTCTCTCCGCAAAGTACTCTCAACCCACAACCTCTTGACCTCAGCACGGAGGCCATTAACATTCATACTTATACACTTAAATTCTTTAAAGGCGGTTTCCCCCGATGCTTCATTATTCGTGATACACCTGCTTTGACTACGTACCCCCTGGGTACCCCTCCCTCCATGTCTACACCCTTATCCTTTACCGCCCCCATTCACCCTGAACCCTTTCTGTTAACACTTTCTTCCCTGTCCTCTGACCCGGCGTCAACACATCATCTTCCACCGAGCCACTGGATCTCTTGCGGATTTCCCACCACCTCCATGATCTCTCACCTCATCACCACTCTCACCACAACCACCCTTACTCACATCCTCACTCAGCACTTCACCCAGACTTGTCGTAACTTCTGGGTTATTCCGCAGCTCATACTCCTCACCCACGGAAGGTGGACTATCAATCAACTGCCTCAGATCCTCCAACATAGGACCTGTCAATTCCACCAAATCATTCTCGTCCACCTGTCCGACGTCGACTGTACAATCCTTCACCTCCTCTGGTTGTGTCACAGGTGGTAAGGATACAACCATCGCATCCGCTTCCTCCGTCACGTCTCTCCATCGTCGTGCTCCTCCGTCCTTACGCCCTGTAGAAGGCACATTCCTCTCCAGGTTACTTAAATGGCTCTCCACACCAATCCCCCTCACTTCCTCTCCTCGTCATTCCTGGGGTAGCTGTCCTTGTCTCTCACATGCCACTGCCAAATGCCCCGCCTGTCCACATAGCCGACACGTCCGCACTTTCCCTGCATATGTCACATATACTTGTGTGCGAAAGATGGGCATCATGACATATGATGGTATAGGCCTCCTTAAAGACATCTTCAGACTATATGATCCTTCTGGCATACCTGCGTAGGCACCCTGTTCCCACCTACCGACATTTGCCGCATGAATCACTCCATAGGCCTTGAAAACATCCCTCACATCCTCTTCATAGGTCTCAAATGGGATATTACATATCCTTATCCACGTGTACATTGCAGATACGTCCCTCAAACACACCTCCAATCCTTCTGTCACAACCATTCTCTTCTCTTGATAATCATCGACAGCTCGTTCGTAGACACCACTCGATGAGAATTTCACAAACACTCTCGTTGCTCCATTTAGCGATATTCCATAAATATCACTCCATAGGCCTTGAAAACATCCCTCACATCCTCTTCATAGGTCTCAAATGGGATATTACATATCCTTATCCATGTGTACATTGCAGATACGTCCCTCAAACGCACCTCCAATCCTTCTGTCACAACCATTCTCTTCTCTTGATAATCATCGACAGCTCGTTCGTAGATACCACTCGACGAGAATTTCACAAACACTCTCGTTGCTCCATTTAGCGATATTCCATAAATATCTTCAGTGGCAAATCCATACTTATCATGTGGAATAGCAGGTAAGAGAACGTCTGCATTAGAAGGGTAAATGGCTCCAACAAGCACCTCAATACACACTGTATTTACTCTCCTTCTGAATGTTTCTGCCATTGCTGAGAAAATGAAGTTGACAAAACTGGCCACCAGAGGCGCCTGTCAGCACACCCGCACACCACAGTGGTCGGGCATCGAATGAGATTCAGTATTAAGGGAGTTTTATGCCTTTTATGGAGGATCTGTTGAAGGTCCCCAGTTAGGGTCATTATTTTATCTCCTTGTTCCTAATGCTGTGCTGCTGCTGCTTGTTTTTTTTTTGTTCAGCTCAACGTTTGCTTTATTGTTCAAGCCAGCTGTTCTGATTGCCAGTTTGGTCAAGGAGTTAGTTTATGTGAGGACATTTATTTAGTCACTGTATAAGTCTTGAGACAACGAACTACTTGGAGCACTTACACACATTCACACACACTCACTTGTATATATTAGTATTATTTTTATAATTGCTGACAATGTATCAGATGGAACTTAAGAGCCATAAAGATACGAAAAGGTGCCTTCAGCATTATTATACTGTATACAAGAGAAGCGTATTAACTTAAATTCTATATTATGTAAAGCATTTACTTTGATATTGTCCACCTAACAACTTTAACTTTGTTAATAATCATCTTAATTTCAATTTCGATTAGTTAGTATCCTCACAGTTGTGATCCTAAAATACTATTCAACTTATTGTAATTCTAGCGGATAATTGGACCAAAATACTGACTACTTGTTACAAAAACCCAGTAACAGGCTGAATGCTAGAGGGGCAGACCTTTCTATTATTCTCTGGAGATGTCTATGTTTAATAGATATCGCTTTTTTTGTAACAATTTATCACTCAGTTTCCGTAGTTTTTTCAGACTGCTCTCATAGAGGAAGTGTAAGTGACGGTAGAAATGTAGTCCCGCATCACGGATGACACGGCGAGCGACCACTCTCTTCTTAAAATCAAAGAGATGCTCTGTCGTTCTATTGTACCTGTACTTACCCCACGCAGCGCGTTTCGTACTGCCCGAGCACAAGCATGAGATTACCAAGGCACGCACCTCTGAGAATGCCTGCCCAAAGTTTGGGGTATAGAATGTGAAGCTGCGGTTAAAACTGAGGTCGAGAAGAGGTGTAAAAGCTCATTAGTGGAGGACGAAGAATGATCCTCATTAAAAGCAATTTGACACGAGTAAAGGTCCTAATTCACTCGGTCAAATTGCCAGTGTGGGCTACGAGGAGGTGAAGTCTATTACAGTTGAGGAAGAGCAAACGAGAGATCAATGCAAGAGAGAATGAGTACGAGGATCAAAATGAATGGGAGTACCCATATTTAAAACATGGGGAGAGAGAGAAGTGAGAAAAGTCTCCAGCTGAATGCTGCGGGAATCACAGTGAGAATCATCCCCCCCCCCGAGGAAATGGTAAGCATTAAAATTGCCAAGTAATGAAAGTGGTGGCGGTAAGGAAGAAACCAGAAATGCAACAATTGGGATAGATAATGATCGAGGAGAGATTGTATACCACTTATTCAAGTGGCTGTGGGATGCAGTGTAATGTAGCAAAGTATGAACAAAGTGCTGATATGGAATACCGGTGCATATAAGAAGTGCACTTTCATTAAAGGTTCCAACGGATCCGATGAATATAATAAAACATAGCCCAAGATGTGATGGATAACAGTGGAGCGTAATTTGGGTTCTTGTAAACAAAAGCAAACGGGAAAACTGGGAGAGCAACATCTGAAGCTCACCCCGGTTACCTCTACTGTAATTAAGCAAAGATTTGAGAGGAGAACGATACAAGAAATCTGAAGGCAGAGGTATCTCCAAAGTCCACATGTGGAGGTAGCGGAAAATGTACAAGCAGCGAAGGATTGGGATGCTGCTAAGGAAGAGTGAAGAGGAGGAACAGGAGGTGGATCAGTGTCCATCACTGGTCTAGTCTCCTCAATATATTCAGAGATAGCTTCAAGTGCTTCAGAGGACAAGGATGTTGTATGTGGGACGATACTGGAGAGGGAAAGAGGAGGGTGAGTAAAGATCGGGGCGACGATGGACTGTACCAAAGTAGGGGGAGCGAAAGGGTAAAGGGAAATGGAGAAGCTTGGGAGGGGACAGGAAAGGAAGAGACCTGGGATGGGACAGAAGAGTAAGAAATTTGGGAGGGGACAGGGGAAGAACATAAGAAAGGTACACTGCAGCAGGCCTACTGACCCATGTGAGGCAGGTCCATGTCACTTCCCGGCTTAGACTTGACTACCTGGAGTTAACCCTTTCCAGGTAAACTCCAGGTAGTCAGGTCACTTCCACTTAAGGAAGGATCACGGCACAAGACATAATAGCACAAGCTAGTCAGGTCCAACTCACACCCACCCACACCCACTCATGTTTTTATGTATTTATATAATCTATTTTTAAAACTACACAACTTAACTTCTATGACGGTACTCAGGAGTTTGTTCCACTCATCCACAACTCTATTACCAAACCAGTGCTTTCCTATATCCTTCCTGAATCTGAACTTTTCCAACTTGAAACCATTGCTGCGATTCCTGTCTTGGCTGGAGATTTTCAGCACGCTATTTACTATATTAAACTTCATCTGCCACTTCTCCGACCATTGCAAAGGTCTATTCAAATCATCCTGGAGTGCTCTAATGTTCTCATAGAATAAATTGGACGGCCTATTTTGGTGTTATCAGCAAATTTGCTTATGTAGCTATTTATACCCTCATCTATGTCGTTTATGTAAATTGTGAACAACAAGGGGCCAAACACTGACCCCTGCGGAACACCGCTTGTGACGTGCCCCCATTCTGATTTCTCCCCATTTATGCAAATTCTCTGCTGCCTATTTGTCAACCATGCCTCTACCATGAAAAAAATTCTCTTTTATTCCGTGTGCCTTAAGTTTCCTCAATAGCCTCTGATGTGGAACTCCATCTAAAGTCTTACTGAAGTCCATATAAACAATATCATCTACCTCCTCAAACACCTTAGTGAAAAAAGTTAGTAAATTCGTAAGACAGGAACGCCCCTTAGTAAAACCATGTTGAGATTCATTAATCAATTTATGCCTTTCAAGATGGCTACAAATTGCCTCGGCAATTATTGATAACATAAATTTACCAACTATGGAGGTAAGGCTTATTGGTCTATAGTTCGAAGCTAAGAACCTGTCACCTGCCTTGTAAATAGGTATTGCATTTGCCATTTTCCACTTATCAGGCACTTTGCCAGTTTGTAGTGATATGTTGAAAAGATTAGCTAAAGGTTTGCTAAGTTCCTCTTTACGCTCCTTACATAAATTACATAATCAAGGAGGAAGCGCTAAACCTGTAGGATGATTACGTTCCTTTAAACCCTTGCAAGCAATTCATCAGGGCCTGGGGATTTGTTAGGTTTTAATTTCTCTATTTGTCTGAGAAGTTACCCCAATCGTGCATAGTTTATTATCGTCTTGTTCTACATAATCTATTTCTGGAATTTCACTAGTATCTTCCTGAGTAAAAACTGAGAGGAAGTAAGTTTTGAAAATTTCACACATATCCTTATCACTCTCAGTGATCTGACCTGAGTTACTCTTAAGTGGATCTATCTTGTTCCTAATCTTACTTCTGTATACCTGAAAGAACCTTTTTGGGTTAGTCTTCGAATCTCTTGCGACCTTAGCCTCATAATCCCTTTTTGCTTTTCTTATTCTTTTTTTATTTTCACTTCAATTGAATATATTGATTTCTTAACTGCCCATCTCCTCTCTTGATAGTCCTAAATATGCCTGTCTTTTGACCAATGAGATGTTTTAATCTATTGTTCATCCATTAGGAATCATTTTTGTTAGATCTAATTTCCCTACTCAGAACAGAAGTTGTCTGGGCAGCTAGAACTATGCTCTGAAAAACGTCATATTGGCAAACAGCACTATCTACCTGACCCATAGTCAGGTCATCCCAATTTAGCCCACCCAGGTAATTTCTTAGTCCCCTGAAATCAGCCAAGGGAAAGTCTGGGACAGCGACTTGATTGCAGTTTACTGTGTAATTCCATAATATATTGAAACTCAGTGATTTTTTATCCCTTTCCCCAAGCTCATCATTAACCTCATCATTAACCAGATACCCCGGTATCTGGGGTATCTGGGGTATCTGGAGCAGGAGATGAAACGGCACTAGCAGGAGGTACAGGGTCATGAGAAATGCAGAGTGGTCAAATAACGAGGTAGGGTCGGATCAAGGTGCTGTAGCAGAAAGGGGCCCCAGGGAAGCAGGTTCATGGACTTGGGGCTCCATGGTTATGTCACTTCTTTCTTTTTGTTTTTTAGACAAAAAAATAAAAAAAAAATAAAAAAAAGGGGCAAACGTGGAGGGATAGCTCCTAGGAGGAATGAAAGGGCCATAAATCTCCCTCTGCGCCCAAGAGGACCCCAGCACCGCAAGTTGTGCAGATGCAGCATGAAACCTGTGCCATACCCTATCCTTCATACCAGTAAACCAGCAATCTGGGATAGGAACCTCACATCTACAGAGCCACCTCGGTGGACAAAAGAGAGGTCGGCTGGATGCCCGCCACAAAGCATACCACCTTCGGCCACCACCCCCCAAAATCCGAAAGCCAGCTTCCAGGGATACACCCGTCACCCGAAAGACACCCAAAGTCACCCCCCTCAGGAGACTGGAGAGGGAGTGGGACATCCCCTGGCGATCCACATTCCACAGCAAACTATACCACCACCATGGACCTCAATGGAATGGAATGGTCTACAGTACCCTTTCCCTATCTAGGAACTAGAGTGCCTGTGGGAAGAATCCCAAAGGCTAAAAATAGGAAGGGGATAGGGGAAAGATGGGGAGGGGGAAACGGAAAAAGGGGGATGGGGAGGATGGGATAAAGAAGGGGGGATTGGGGAGCAATTAGGTTCAGTCTGAGGAAGGAGACCAAAAGTCTAATTCCTCAGACCAAGAGCCTCTTCACCGTGCCAAGGAGCCACCCATGAAGAAGTGCTGTACAATAAAAGATGTTTGAAGCCTGGCCACTGACTGTGGGTACTACAATTTTGTGCTCTCCACCCCTAATACTGTGAATTGCTTTGGCTCCCAGCCTTGACAAAATTGGCAGCAAGATATTCTGGACACTGAGCAATTTTATAAACTTGATTTAACTTTAGTTGTTTTACTCCATCTTACACATTCAGCATATCCAATTGTTGTAATTCATCCTGGCCTCCACGCTCTCTTGGACCCAGGTCCAGGATGAATCTTACCATTTTTTTGGGGGTGATTTGCAGTCTTTCATTTTTTTTGTCAAGGCAAAGTACCATGAAGAGCAAGCATAGTCCTTATGACATTGTATAGGGGCTTTCTTTACTACACTATTCCTTATCAATTCTCCTGACATGCATGGGTCAAAGGGGACTCCCAGATATTTTAGGATTTTCACAGGGAACATAAAACAGTGTGTTTGAATTAATGATGAAGTAACTTTTGGAATTTCAAAAATATTTTTGATTATGTGTGGGGGCAAAAAGGCAGAAATTTCAAGGAATGTGAAAAACGTACCAAATGTATTTTTTTTTCGGCATGAAGATAATGTATATTACATTATTTTATGTCACCAGATTTTCGGGTTAGGCTTGTTTTATCAGTCGGGAGTGTCGGCAAAATCACTCGCAGTGCCAGGAAGTGCCGTCGTGCTGCCAAGTGTCATATTCAGTAAATATATTTTTTCTCATTTGTTTGTTGGTCGTTCTTATTGAAACTTTGTCACATTTAAATAAATATATGCTTCTAAAAGTACTGTAGATCAAAAAGAAACAAATCGGACGCTAAAAATTTTACACCGCACCTGTCCCTTTAGCTACTAGGCTTAATAAATTAATTGGGATGAGCTTCGTTAAAATCAGCATATTTCTATCAGGGATGTGAACAGATGATGATCAATTATAAGGCAATTGTTAGGTGAATCACCCAACAAAACTTTGTGTGTTTTCTCTCGCATATTTTTCATTTTTGAGCTCATGAGCCTCTAGAGGTGTTGATATATAGCTCATCTACTCATTGTATGTGCTGATCCACATCTCCTGTTTTTTTAGGGTGTTAAGGTATGGACACTGCTTCTTGTGCGGTTATACAGAACTCCTGGGTTTCTCGAAACTGTTGATGTCCAGCTAATGGACAAATTAGGAGGATTGAAATAAAAGATCCTAGGTCATTTGAGGGATCTGAGCAACTGCTGCAAGCATGTTTAGGGGTTTATGTTAGCTTGCAGGAGCTGAGGTCAGGAGATGCAGGTAAGTCAGGTAAGATTCGTCAGGAAACAGGACAATTGTGTCTTGACGCGGATCTTAGTCATATGATGACCCACCACTGGGGTTTCAGTCTTCTGACCAAGGGCTTCCACTGGCTTACCAGTCAACCACTTTAAAAATATATAATATTTGATATATTCTCTCTCGGATAGCGCACCGACCGAAAGAAGACTGGTACGTTACATACTGACTGTACAAATTATTGAAGTATATTATTATATTACTAAGGGGAAGTGCTGAACCCGTATGAGTTATGGAGAGCTTAGGAAATAGCAGGTAATCGGTTTTCAACCAAGGTAGAAGATATCAGTCCCAATTCTTTTGAGTAAGTCGTTCACTAGCATTAAGGACGGGAGATCATTAATTATTGTCTTCATAAGAGAGAATGTACACATAATTTTCCACTTTTTCTTC
>WNWK01041074.1:0-16640 GCA_009830355.1 Cherax destructor
GGCTGATGCAGCGTGCTGCATGCTCATGGCACCATATGGTACATTGTACCATATGGTTCTATATGTTACTGTTGTATTCAACACAACCGCACTAATATTTTCACCATTATTTTGTTTACAATAATTGTTTACAATAAAAAATATGCAAAAATGTTGTATGTTAGTAATGTTCTATTATATATTTACAAATGTACAGTGACTGGACATGTTCCAAGAAGTGGATGATGAAGCGCTTTGTGTTGGAAACTGCTGCATCAGTGTGCCTTGAGACCAACACTCACTGCTGCATCAGTGTGCCTTGAGACCAACACTCACTGCTGTGTCAGTGTGCCTTGAGACCAACACTCACTGCTGCATCAGTGTGCCTTGACACCAACACTCACTGCTGCATCAGTGTGCCTTGACACCAACACTCACTGCTGCGTCAGTGTGCCTTGAGACCAACACTCACTCTGAGCTAGTGCCTCCTTACACCAACCACTTACTGACCATATGGTACAGGGTACAATACGCTGTCAGTAGTGTTACTGAATCAGTAACATGTCTAATACCGAGCCAAAATTCTCATTTAAAAACCTGTCTAACACCAATTTGGATGACCTCCGACGCCGTCTATCACCAGGGGTTGACTGTATATGTATTTTATCGCTCTAGGGTGGTGACCAAACTGACTCAAAGGAGGTGACCAAACTGACTTGAACAATTATAGACCAATCTCAAATTTACCACTGCTTTCTAAAATATTCGAAAAATTAATTCATAAACAGATTTATTCCTACCTCGTCTCACACAATGTACTAAACCCCTGTCAATTTGGATTCAGGACCAACAAGAGCACAAACGATGCTATAACACACATGTTAGAGTTAATATACACCGCACTTGAAAAGAAAGAAGTTCCGCTGGGAATCTTCATAGACCTACGCAAAGCATTAGATACAGTCGACCATGATTTATTGCTCACAAAATTATCGCACTATGGTATAAGAGGACACTCCCTAAACTACCTAAAATCATACCTTAGCAACAGAAACCAATATGTGTACACAAATGGAGCTAGCTCCACCGCGCAAACTATTACCGTAGGTGTCCCACAGGGAAGTGTTCTTGGCCCACTACTCTTTCTCATTTACATTAACGACCTACCAAATGCATCTCAACTACTCAAACCCATACTTTTTGCAGATGACACTACATACGTTATCTCACATCCAAGCCCAGACACACTAGCCAACACTGCAAATACTGAATTACAGAAAATATCTACCTGGATGATGACCAACAAACTTACTCTCAATATTGATAAAACCTATTTTATCCAGTTTAGGAACAGAGCTACAAACGGACCACTTAACATAATGATAAACGGGTCCCCTATCACAAAACTCACAGAAGGAAAATTCTTGGGAATCCTTCTTGACAGTGGCCTCAAATTTCAGACACATATACAACAAATTTCCAAGAAAGTCTCAAAGACCGTGGGAATACTATCCAAGATACGGTACTATGTTCCACAACCAGCTCTCCTTACCCTATATCACTCACTCATTTACCCCTACCTCACCTATGGAATCTGCCCATGGGGCTCTACATCAATAACTTATCTCAGACCACTAATAACACAACAAAAAGCAGCAGTTAGAATAATAACACATTCACACTCCAGACAACATACTCCACCAATATTCAAAAACCTAAACTTACTCACCATACAAGACATCCATACTTTTTACTGTGCCTATTACATACATAGAACACTCTATGCAAATATTAACCCACCACTCAAACTTCTCCTTACCAATTTTAACAGGACACATGACCATAACACTAGACACAGATCACTCCTCGATGTTCCCCGTGTCCATCTAACACTATGTAAAAACTCAATGCATATAAAAGGCACGAAAATTTGGAATTCATTACCTGTCATTGCCAAAGAAACCCTGCCTTTACCCCAATTCAAAACGATGCTAAAAAACCACCTTCTCACCCATACCTAAGTACTCAATATCAAACATTCTCAACAAAGTAGAATAATCACTTACTGTAAAAACCTGACTAATCACTTAAATGTAAAAACCTGTTATGAATAATACATACTAAGCTAACTATTTCCATAACATTTACATTATAATGACCACGTAAACTGTAACTGCAATGCAATTAATTGTTTTAAATTGTTATCTCACTCAATTAGTTGCATTGCTACAATTAACTGATATGTTTTAAATTGTTATCTCACTCAATTAGTTGCATTGCTTCAACTAATTGATATGTTCAACTTATAATCAATCTTTATAACTTAGATACGCAATTATACTTATTTTATAAATTATCAACCATAACTTTTTACCATGTATAGTCTATAATTAAGTAGTCCTAAGAATGCCCGCAATGCACAGCATATTAGGGGCTTTTGGCATGTACATCTCATCAGTAACTATGTATCTTGTCTACCCAACCATGTATCATTGTACCATGTCTCAATAAAGTATTATTATTATTATTATAAGAAAGACGGGTAGCCATATAGCGAGTTTTGGTCATAATTTGAAATTGCTGTATTAGTGGAATGCCGTAAGGCGAAACGCCGTAAAGCAGGGCCCCACTGTATAGTAGAGTTACAAGTGGAGAGGGAGGCAGGAAGAATGAAGCCAAACTACAAGAAAGCGGATTACACAGGCATGAGGAACTTCCTGCACAAGGTCCAGTGGGATACAGAACTGGCAGGGAAAACAGTAAATGAAATGATGGAATATGCAACAATAATATGCAACGAAGCGGAGGAGAGGTTTGTATCCAAGGGCAACAGACAATGAGAAGGCCAGGATGAGCACTTGGTTCACCAAAAGGTGTAAAGAGGCTAAAACCAAGTGCGCTAGAGAATGGAAGAAGTATAGAAGGCAAAGGACCCAGGAGAACAAGGAGAGTAGTTGAAGAGCAAGAAATGAATATGCAGCAAAAGCCATAGTCCAACCCGAAGCTGTTGTACAGTCACATCAAGAAGAAAACAACAGTCAAAGACCAGGTAATCAGGCTGAGGAAAGAAGGGGCATTTACAAGAAAAGACCTTGAAGCTTGTGATGAGCTCAACATGAGATTCAAAGAAGTATTCACAGTGGAGACAGAAAGAACTCCAGAAAGACAGAGGTAGGATACACCAACAAGTGCTGGACATGATACATATAATCGAGGAGGAGGTAAAGAGGCTGCTAAGCAAACTAGATATCTCAAAGGCGATGGCGCTAACAACAATCTTCAACACATCTATCGAAACAGGGAGACTACCTGAGGTATGGAAGACAGCAAATGTAGTCCCAATTTTTAAAAAAGGGAACAGACACACAGCATTAAAATACAGACCAGTGTCACTGACATGTATTGTATGCAAAGTCATGGAGAAGATTATCAGAAGAGTGATGGAACTCCTAGAAAGGAACAAGCTTATACACGACAACCAGCATGCTTTCAGGGACTGGAAATCCTATGTCATAAACCTACTGGAGTTCTATGACAAGGTGACAGCAGTAAGACAAGAGAGAGAGGTGGGTAGATTGCATTTTCTTGGACTGTAAGAAGGCTTTTGACACAGTTCCACATAAGAGACTAGTGCAAAAGCTAGAGTAAGAGGCAGGGATAACAGGGAAGGTACTGCAATGGATCAGGGAATACCTGACATGTAGGCAGCAGCAAGTCATGGTACATGATGAGGTGTCAGAGTGGGCACCTGTGACGAGCAGGGTTCCACAGGGATCAGTTCTAGGACCAGTGTTGTTTCTGGTATGTGAGAACGACATGACAGAAGGAATAGACTCAGAAGTGTCCCTGTTTGCAGACGATGTGAAGTTAATGAGGAGAATTCAGTCGGAGGAGGATAAGGGAGGACTTCAGAGAGATTTAGACAGGCTGCAGGCCTGGTCCAGCAACTGGCTCCTGGAGTTCAACCCCACCAAGTACAAAGTCATGAAGATTGGGGAAGGGCAAAGAAGACCGCAGACAGAGTACAGACTACGGAGGCCAAAGACTACAAACCTCACTCAAGGAAAAGAATCTTGGAGTGTGTATAATACCGAGCACATCTCCTGAGGCGCACATCAACCAAATAACTGCTGCAGCATATGGGTGACTAGCGAACCTAAGAATAGCATTGCGACATCTCATTAAGAAGTCGTTCTGGACTCTGTACACCGTGTATGTCAGGCCCATATTGGAGTACACAGCTCCAGCTTTTAACCCTCACATGACCAAGTATATCAGGAATCTAGAGAAAGTGCAAAGGTTTGCAATAAGACTAGTCCTGGAGCTAAGGTGCATGTCCTACGAGAAGAGGTTAAGGAAACTTGACCTGATGACACTGGAGGACAGGAGGGATAGGGGACACATGATAACGACATATAAAATACTGCAAGGAATTGACAAGGTGGACAGAGACAGGATGTTTCAGAAGACACAGCAACAAGGGGTCACAATTGGAAGCTGAAGACTCAGATGAGCCACAGGGATGTTAGGAAGTATTTCTTCAGTCATAGAGTTGTCAGGAAGTGGAATAGTCTGGAAAGTGAGGTAGTGGAAGCAGGTACCATACATAGCTTTAAGATGAGGTATGATAAAGCTCATGAAGCAGGGAGAGAGTGGACCTAATGGCAACCAGTGAAGAGGCAGGGCCAGGAACTTTGAATCAACCCCTGCAACCACAATTAGGTTAGTACACACACACACACTAAATCATAAAATTCTTTACATATATTATTTTGAATGGGCCGCTGTATCTCTGCACTCTGATACCAAAAAGGTATTTAATTTGTGATGTGAAGACGTGAACAGCTGCTCCCGTGGTGAAGCCAGACACTAACATGTCTGAGAGGAAGACACACAGACTGCCCAGCTGCAACACTCCCAGCAATATCTGCAACACAAATTTCAAAATTACTATCAGACTAATGTTCTGAAAAATATCCAGTTTGGATAATTTTACATGTCATGCTCTTCAACAATTGAGTTTATATAATTACAATAATGAGTTGCAGTGCAAAAAGAGCCACTATCATGCCATGGCATTATGGGCAGACTAAATTTAACCCTTTGAATGTTTTGGTCATATTATATACGTCTTACGAGCCACTGTTTCTGACATATATATACTAAAAAATTCTAGCGGCTAACCTACGTGACTAATCTAACCTAGACTAACCTACGTGACATTATTTCTTAAGGAAGTAAATTCGTTCGGTAATGGCACTTGAGCAGCATTCTGGAACAAATTTTTGGCGAAAACCGAGGGACCACTGTATTCTCTTTTTTATGGTCTCATTTGATAGAATAGAAAACATACTACAGAAATAGAGATGATTTTGATTAGTTTCATGATGAAAACGACCTTGAAATTGAGCTCAAAGTAGGGAAAATGTTCGATTTTTGCCAATGTTCAAGAGTAAACAAATCACGCCATGCGTCCAATACACATCAACTGGTGAGTCTAATATTCTTTCACAAGTGCACTGATATTATTTATACCATTTTTACAATAATGCAATAGTCTGTATAATGGTAAATCTTCTATTTTTTGTGTGAATAAAAAATGAAAATAGAAAGCAAGAGTAATATAAGAGGGGCCTAAAGACATGACTAATGAACAGATAGCATCTTATTTTAGTGCCAGGAATGTCTGCATTGTTTATTCTGGACCCTATTTTGAAATTGACAACTTTTTTATTTTGCATGAAATTGGCCAAATTGCCAATTTCTGACCACTTTATTGGATAGTTGAAATCGGTAAATTGGTGGTTTCTTGTACTCAATCAATAGAACAAATGGAGTTTTAAAGAAATAGCTATGAGTTTGGTCGACTAGAACAATGGAATTGGCCGAAAATAGGGCTCAAAGTCGGCAAAATTGCCGATGCGTATATATCGCCGAGATCACTAACTTCGCCAGAGCGTAATTCTGTAAGTTTTCCATCAAATTTCATACTTTTGGTGTCATTACTATCGGGAAAAGTTTCTCTATCATTTCATATTTTTTTTTTTTTTTTTTTTAAATTTTGTGACAACAGGACAGCACTCAGGATTAGGGGTTGCGACAGTCAAAGGGTTAAAGAGATGCCAGAAACAGAGCTCTCTGGACAGATATTTAGTGCCACAGGTGTGCAGTGACTCAAGCTATTCCCAGTGGCAGTAAAAGACAAAAAAGGGAAGTGACCCCAGATGAGGACGTGGTACCTAGTCCTTATGGAGGGGGATTCTCTTTCCAAAGAATAGCCTCTCTTCCCTCTCCCCTCCTCCCTGTCTTCCATCCAGCAACATTAGTCTTCAATAAAGGTAAGTGTCATGTTGAATGTTCATTCTTTTGTGCATGTAAATCTATCTTTAAGGCACCCAAAAAAAATTTTTTTTTAATACTTCTGGGTGTCTAGAATGGATTAATTGAATTTACATAATTTCTTATGGGGAAAATGGTTTCAGTTTTTGCCGATTTCAGTTTTAGCCGATCTCTCTGAAACGGATTAAACACGAAAACGGAGGGTCCACTGTATACAGTGGTACCTCGGTTAACGATGGTCCCCAAACTCGCCCTTTTATGTAAGTTTATTTTTTTAAATGCTTTTGTAAGTGTATTTTTGGGGGTCTAAAAGGACTAGTCTATTTTACATTATTCCTTATGGGGATAAATTTGTTTGGTAATGGCACTTGAACAGCATTCTGGAACGAAAAAATATTGTTAACCAAGGTACCACTGTATATGCGTACAGTGGAACACCGCTTAACGAAAAAAATTCATTGCAGAAGCCTGCTCAAGTGCCATTACCAAACGAATTTACTTCCTTAAGAAAAAATGTCGTTTAGGTTAGTCTATTTCAGACCCCCAAAAATACACGATTTCCGGGGTGTTCGTTAACCGGGGTTCCACTGTACAGTGAACCCTCATATTTCATGATCATATGAAATTGTAATTTTCGCTAATCGTAGCGTTTTTTCGTAAAAATATTGACTCTTGAATTGTCGTTTGACTCAAAAATAGTCGTTTGTCCCCAAACGCGTACGAGAGCGCCCAAGCGGCCCCACACAACATTCACAGTCAGTGTGGCATTGTTTATCAGAGAGAGACCGTCACCTCAAGCATTAATACGATACATTTCGTAATATTCCATTGTTTTTTTGTGCTTGCAACTGTTAAATAAGCCACCATGGGAACAAAGAAAGCTAGTGCCAGCAGTTTGGTAAAGAAGGTGAGAAACATGTTTGAATTCAAGAAAGAAATCATTGTAAAATATGAAAGTAGTGTGCGTGTGGCCTAGTGTAGCAGGCATGCTGGGTGTGTAGCAGGCATGCTGGGTGTGTAGCAGGCATGCAGGAAGTGTAGCAGGCATGCTGGGAGTGTAGCAGGCATGCAGGGAGTGTAGCAGCAATGCAGGGAGTGTAGCAGGCATGCAGGAAGTGTAGCAGGCATGCAGGAAGTATAGCAGGCATGCAGGAAGTGTAGCAGGCATGCTGGGAGTGAAGCAGGCATGCAGGGAGTGTAGCAGGCATGCAAGGAGTGTAACAGAAATGCAGGGAGTGTAGCAGGCATGCAGATAGTGTAGCAGGCATGCAGGAAGTGTAGCAGGCATGCTGGGAGTGTAGCAGGCATGCAGGGAGTGTAGCAGGCATGCAGGGAGTGTAGCAGGCATGCAGGAAGTGTAGCAGGCATGCAGGTAGTGTAGCAGGCATGCAGGGAGTGTAGCAGGCATGCAGGGAGTGTAGCAGGCATACAGGGAGTGTAGCAGGCATACAAGGAGAGTAACAGGCATGCAGGGAGTGTAGCAGGCATGTAGGGAGTGTAGCAGGCATGCAGGGAGTGTAGCAGGCATGCAAGAAGTGTAGCAGGCATGCAGGAAGTGTAGCAAGCATGTAGCGAGTGTAGCAGGCATGCAGGAAGTGTAGCAGGCATGCTGGGAGTGAAGCAGGCATGCAGGGAGTGTAGCAGGCATGCAAGGAGTGTAACAGAAATGCAGGGAGTGTAGCAGGCATGCAGGGAGTGTAGCAGGCATGCAGGAAGTGTAGCAGGCATGCAGGGAGTGTAGCAGGCATGCAGGAAGTGTAGCAGGCATGCAGGGAGTGTAGCAGGCATGCAGGGAGTGTAGCAGGCATGCAGGGAGTGTAGCAGGCATGCAAGAAGTGTAGCAGGAATGCAGGGAGTGTAGCAGGTATGCAGGAAGTGTAGCAGGCATGCAGGAAGTGTAGCAGGCATGCAGGAAGTGTAGCAGGGATGCAGGAAGTGTAGCAGGCATGCAGGAAGTGTAGCAGGCATGCAGTGAGTGTAGCAGGCATGCAAGAAGTGTAGCAGGAATGCAGGGAGTGTAGCAGGCATGCTGGGAGTGTAGCAGGCATGCAGGGAGTGTAGCAGGCATGCAAGAAGTGTAGCAGGAATGCAGGGAGTGTAGCAGGTATGCAGGGAGTGTAGCAGGTATGCAGGAAGTGTAGCAGGCATGCAGGGAGTGTAGCCGGCATGCTGGGAGTGTAGCAGGCATGCAGGTAGTGTAGCAGGCATGCAGGGAGTGTAGCAGGCATGCAGGGAGTGTAGCAGGCATGCAAGGAGTGTAACATGCATGCAGATAGTGTAGCAGGCATGCAGGGAGTGTAGCAGGCATGCAGGGAGAGTAGCAAGCATGCAGGGAGTGTAGCAGGCATGCAGGGAGTGTAGCAGGCATGCTAGGAGTGTATCAAGCATGCAGGAAGTGTAGCAGGCATGCAGGAAGTGTAGCAGGCATGCAGGGAGTGTAGCAGGCATGCAGGGAGTGTTGCAGGCATGCAGGGAGTGTAGCAGGCATGCAAGGAGTGTAACAAACATGCAGGGAGTGTAGCAGAGATGCAGATAGTGTAGCAGGCATGCAGGGAGTGTAGCAGGCCTGCAGGGAGTGTAGCAGGCATGCAGGGAGTGTAGCAGACATGCAGGAAGTGTAGCAGGTATGCAGGACGTGTAGCAGGCATGCTGGGAGTGTAGCAGGCATGCTGGAAGTGTAGCAGGCATGCTGGAAGTGTAGCAGGCATGCTGGGAGTGTAGCAGGCATGCAGGGAGTGTATCAGGCATGCAGGAAGTGTAGCAGGCATGCAGGGAGTGTAGCAGGCATGCAGGACGTGTAGCAGGCATGCAGGAAGTGTAGCAGGCATGCTGGGAGTGTAGCAGGCATGCAGGGAGTGTAGCAGGCATGCAGGGAGTGTAGCAGGCATGCAGGGAGTGTAGCAGGCATGCAGGGAGTGTTGCAGGCATGCAGGGAGTGTAGCAGGCATGCAAGGAGTGTAACAAGCATGCAGGGAGTGTAGCAGGCATGCAGGGAGTGTAGCAGGCATGCAGGGAGTGTGGCAGGCATGCAGGGAGTGTACCAGGCATGCAGGGAGTGTGGCAGGCATGCAGAGAGTGTAGTAGGCATGCAGGGAGTGTAGCAGGAAGGCAGGGAGTGGGGATTCCCCTTCCAAACACTAAACCCTCCCTCACTCCTCCTCCCTATCTTCCAGATGCCATCAACAATCTTCAATAAAAGTAAGCGTTGTTTACCCTTGAGTGAACATTATCCTGCATGCACATCCAAACATTTCACAATAAATTCATTGTGTTTAGTGATTATTTATTGATTGTGACTGTGAAATAAGTCACCATGGGTCCAAAGAAGCTTCCTAGAGGCACCACTGAGGTGCCTCTAGGTGAGGAACACCATAGAACTGAAGAAAGAAATACAGTGAACCCTCGGTTTTCATTGAAAATTCATTCCAGAATGCTGTTTGAGTGCCATTACCGAACCAATTTGTTCCCATAAGGACAAATGTAAATTAGATTAGTCGTTTCAGAACCCCAAAAATACACTTACAAAAAGCTCTTACAAAAATACATTTACATAATTGTTCGAGATTGGAGGTGAACGAAACCGAGGGTCCAAAGTAGTAGAAAAATATGAGAGTGGCGAACGTGTGGGGAGCTTGCCAGGATGTATGGAAAAAACAAATCTACTATCACTTCTATCCTGGCAAAGAGAAAAGAACTGAAGGAAGCTGATGTTGCGAAGGTATCAACATATTTGCCAAATATAGATCGATTTTAAGGCCAGCAGAGGCTGGTTTGACAGATTTAAGAAGTGTAGTGGCATACACAGTGTGATAAGGCATGGTGAGGCAGCCAGTTCAGACAAACATGCGGTGAAAAATTTGAATGAATTTAAGGGTACGTAGACCCTGAAAATTTGAACCCCAACATGTGTTTAATTGTGACGAAACAGGCCTGTTTTGGAAGAAAATGCCCAACAGGACCTACATTACTCAGGAGGAAAAGGCACTGCCAGGACACAAGCCTATGAAAGACAAGCTAACTCTCTTGTTTTGTTCTAACACTAGTGGGGATTTTAAAGTGAAGCCTTTACTCGCGTATCACTCAGAAAATCCCAGAGTGTTCAAGAAAACAATGTCGTCAAGGATAGATTGTGTGTGTTCTGGAAAGCTAATAATAAGTCATGGGTCACAAGGCAAATTTTCATTGAGTGGGTCCATCAAGTCTCTGGACCCATTATGAAAAAATACCTCCAGGGAAAGAAATTGGGACTCAAGTGCCTCCTGGTACTGGACAATGCTCCCACTCATCCTCCAAACTTGGCAGACTATTTGTCTAGGGACTTCAAGTTCATCACAGTGAAGTTCTTGCCTCCTCTCATCCAGCCCATGGACCAGCAGGTCATTTCTAACTTCAAAAAACTATACAAAAGCAGTGTTTGAAAAGTGCTTTGAAGTGACCTCAGACACTGAGTTCACCCTAAGAGAGTTCTGGAGGAATCACTTCAGTATCTACATCATAAACCTTATAGGTAAGGCTTGGGAAGGAGTGACTTCCAGGACTTTGAAGTCTGCTTAGAGACAACTGTGGCCAGATTGTGTCCAACAGAGGGATTTTGAAGGGTTTGAGGCTGACCCTGACCCTAACGACCCTCTGCCTGTTGGGGAAGGTATTGTGGCATTGGGCAAGTCCCTGGGGTTGGAGGTGAGTGGTGAGGATGTGGAAGAGTTGGTGCAGGACCACAATAAAGAGCTAACCACTGACGAGCTGCAAGAGCTTCGTCAGCAACAGCATCAGATCACAGTTGAGGAACTTGCTTCACAGGAGGAGGAAGAGGGAGGAAGGAGGTGCCTTTTCAGTGCTTAAGGACATGTGTGGAATGTGGAATAAGCTGCAAAGCTTCATGGAGAAATACCACCCTGAGCAAGCTGAAACAACCCATATCTGCAACATGTTCAGTGACAAAACAATGTCCCATTTTAGGGACATCTTAGAGGCACCAGAAACAGAGCACTCTTGACAGTTATTTTGTGCGACAGGGGTCTAGTGTCTCAAGCTGGTCCTAGTGGCATTAAAAGACAAATGGAAGTAACCCCAGAGAGGGACTTGTTACCTGACGTCCTTATGGAGGGGGATTTCCCTTCCAAACAATGAGTGCTCCCTCCCCCTCTCCTCCTCCTTATCTTCCAGATGCCAGCAAGTCTCTTCAATAAAGGTAAGTAAATGTTATTTTAAATGTTTATTTCAATGTTTAATTATAAATTTATTACTTTATACACATTTATCTGTGCCATGTGTATGTAAAACTATAGTTATTCTTTAAAAAATGTATTTTTTGTGAATATTTTTGGGTGTCTGGAACGGATTAATTGTATTTCCATTATTTCTTATGGGAAATATTGCTTCGACTTTTGGCGCTTCGACTTTAGGCCTAGCTCCTGGAACGTTTACGGCTGAAACTCGGGTTTCACTGTATCATGTTTCTATGTTATTAATACAGTGGTACCCCGACTTACGATATTTTTCATTCCAGAATGCTGTTCAAGTGCCATTACCAAACGAATTTATCTCCATAAGAAATTATGTAAAATAGACTAGTCCTTTTAGACCCCAAAATTACACTTACAAAAGCATTTAAAAATCAACTTACATAAAAGGGTGTGTTTGGGGACCATCGTAAGTCGGTACCACTGTATTAGATTATTTGTGATAGATAAATAAGCCGTAGAGTTGATATTAGTAAAAACTGAAGTATTTTGTCGTGCCTCCTGAGAGCAGGAATTCGCCGAACAGATTAATAGCTTTTCAATTAACCCTTTCAGGTCGAGACCCCGATTCTTAACTCTCAGGGTCTAAACATTTTTGGAAAAAAAATTATTTTTTCTTATGAAATGATAGAGAATCTTTTTCCGATCATAACGCCACCAAAATTATGAAATTTGATCGAAAACTAATGGAATTATGCTCTCGCAAAGTTAGCGGTATCGATGCTATTTACGCATCAGCAATTTCACCGACTTTGAGCCCTATTTTCGACAAATTCCAATGTTTCAGTCTACTACAATTATAGCTATTTCGCTAGATCTCCATTTCTTTTATCGATTGAGTACAAGAAACCACCAATTTACTGATTTCAACTACCCAATAAGGTGGTCAGAAATTGGCAATTTGTCCAATTTCACACAAATTTCAAAAGATGCCAATTTCAAAATAGGTACAGAATAAACGAGACAGACATTCCTGGCACTCGAATAACATTTTATCTGTCCATTAGTCACGTCTCCAGGCCCCTCTTACATTACTTTTGCTTTCCATTTTGAATTTTTATTCTCACAATAAATTGAAGATTTATTATGTATACTACTGCATCATTGTAAAAACGATATAAATGACATCAGCACACTTCTGCAAGAATATTAGAGTCACCAGTTGATGTGTATAGTACGTGTGGCGTGATTTGTTTACTCTTGAACATTGCCAAAAATCGAACATTTTCGCTACTTTGCGCTCAATTTCTAGGTACTTGTCATTGAGAAACCAATCAAAATTATCTCTATTTCTCTAATATATCTTTCATTCTATCAAATGAGACCAAGAAAACGAGAATATAATCATAAATACCATATGAAAATAGACTGCAAAGTCGTTGTTTTAAACCAAAAATACGGTCAGTTTTTTTTTTCCTCATTATGCACTGTGTGGTGCAGGATTTTTTTTAAGCTGTGCACACTGACCGCACAGACCCATTCTCTCACATTTAGGCCTACCAGCCTGTTTCTGCTTGATTTGAGGGCGCTAGAATTTAGGCGTACTAGTACGTCAAATGCCCTGGCGTGTGCGTACTAGTACGTCAAAAACCCTCAAAGGGTTAATTTAAACAAGGAAAATTGACTCAGCATATGAACAAATTGGGATATGAAGAAGGTCACGGAATGGATTAAATTCATAAGCTGAGGTTCCACTGTATATATATACACAGTAGTGCACCACTTATACGGCAGGTTAGGCTCCAGGCTATCGCTGAAAGCGGACATTACCGGAAAGCAGAATGCCATTTTTTCCACTTTTAAATGCATATAAATGCCAAGTTTACACTAACTTATATTAACTTATATTAAGTTAGTAATAGAACTAGGCATTAACCCCTTGGGGTCCAAGGACCCTCCAAACTCGTCTCAGGGTCCAAGAATTTAAAAAAGAAAAAAAACATTTGTTTTCTTATGAAATGATAGAGAATCTTTTTCCGATCATAACGCCACAAAAATTATGAAATTTGATCGAAAACTAACGGAATTATGCTTTTGCAAAGTTAGCAGTATCCATGACATTTACGCATCGGCAATTTCGCCCACTTTGAGCCCTATTTTCGGCAAATTCCAATGTTTCAGTCTACTAAAATTATAGCTATTTCGCTAGAACTCCATTTCTTCTATCGATTGAGTACAAGAAACTGCCTATTTACCAATTTCAACTACCCAAAATAGTGGTCAGAAAATGTCAATTTGGCCAATTTCACACAAATTTCAAACGATGCCAATTTCAAAATAGGGTCCAGAATAAACAAGGCAGACATTCCTGGCACTAAAATAACATCTTTTTGTTCATTAGTCACGTCTCAAGGCCCCTCTTACATTACTTTGCTTTCCATTTTGAATTTTTATTCTCACAAAAATAGAAGATTTACTGTTAAGTATGCAACTGCATCATTGTAAAATGGTATAAATAATATCAGCGCACTTGTGCAAGAATATTAGACTTTCCAGATGATGTGTATTGGACGCATGGTGTGATTTGTTTCCCTTGAACATGGGCCAAAATCGAACATTTTCGCTACTTTGAGCTCAATTTCAAGGTACTTGTCATCGTGAAACCAGTCAAAATTATATCTATTTCTGTAATATATCATCTATTCTATAAAATGAGACTAAGAAAACGAGAATACAAGCATAAATACCATACAAAAATAGACTGCAAAATCGCTGTTTTAAACCAAAAACATGGTCAGGGGTTTTTTTTTCCTCATTATGCACTGTGTGGTGGAGGAATTTTTTTATACTGCGCACACTGACCGCACCGACCATTCTATCACATCTAGGCCTAACAGCCTGTTTCTGCTTGATTTGAGGGCGCTAGAATTTAGGCGTATTTGTACGTCAATAACCCGTGTAGGTAGCCGGTAGATGTAGGTAGCCGGTAGGTAGCCCTGGCCCCTGTCCCAAACTTAATACGTATACGATATTTAAAGCAGCCCAGAGAGATAAAATAGACATACAGTACACTCATTATTTACCCTAAAATATGTGTAGTCTTAATGTTGGATGAGAAGTGAGTAGTATTTATTTGTAGGAAGTCAGGTGTAGGTAGCCGGTAGATGTAGCTATTTAGTTCACCTGGCTATATAGCTGGGCTATACCTACCGGCTACCTACACTGCGGCCCAGAGCCATATTATTACCATTGACATACCTTGTTCACTGAATTTAATCGTTTCTAACAACTACCTTTAGATGCCATCATAAACGAATGGAGATGTAATAATTCATGCCGAGAATTGTAAACAAAAGCGGAGGATTAAAGAGAGTGTCTAGGCCAAATGCAGATTCATACACATTTTCTCTCGTGCTGGACCAGAGAAAACGTAATGTTTTCCCCCCGCCTCTACCACACCTCCAAAGCATATAAACATAGCATGTTTATATGCTATGTGATGTTTTTTCTTATTTAATTTTGAAGAAAATATCATAGATGGATTAATGAAAATGTCTATATTTTTGTAAAATAAGACATTTAATGTGCCAAAGAGTGATTATTATTACGTACTACAGTGGTCCCTCGGTTTTTGCCAAAAATTGCTCCAGAATGCTGCTCAAGTGCCATTACCGAACAAATTTACTTCCTTAAGAAATAATGTCACGTAGGTTGTCTATTTCAGACCCCCAAAAATACACTTGCAACAGCACTTACAAAATACACTTACATAAATGTTCGAGTTTGGAGATGCACGAAAAACCCAGGACCACTGTATTAGTATTACTATGGCATTAAGACTAGAGGGACACTCTTAGTGATTTTAATGTGTACCTGCATGCCAGCACAGTGTGTAAGTATATTTAGGTACAGATACAAAGATTAGTATCAGAGTACAAAATAAAATATGCAATAACTTTAATACACTTGAAATTTTGGAAAGTTTCCAGATACAGTGGTCCCCCGCCTAACGAGCAAAATTCATTCCAGAAGCCTGCTCAAGTGCCATTACCCAACGAATTTACCTTAAGAAATAATGTCACATAGGTTAGTCTATTTCAGACCCCCAAAAAAACACTTCCACAAGCACTTACAATATTATACTTACATAATTGTACGATTCCGGGGTGCTCGTTAGGCGGGGACCACTGTATAATAGAGATGGGGGTCTACTGTATATGTATATATACAATGGACCCTTGATTATCGTAATTAATCTGTTGAAATTAAAAATTTACGATTTTCAAACCATTTTCCCCATAAGAAATAATGTACAGTACAGTGGACCGCCTAACGAACAAAATTCATTCCAGAAGCCTGGTCATGCCGTTACTCGAACGAATTTACTTCCTTAAGAAATAATGTCATGTAGGTTAGCCTATTTCAGACCCCCAAAATACACTTCCACAAGCACTTACAATATTATACTTACATAATTGTACGATTCGGGTTTTCGTTAGGCAGAAGTCCACTGTAAATCCAATTAATCATTTCCAGACACCCAAAAGTATTTAAAAAAATATTTTTTTTTACATGAAATATAGATTTACATACAGAAAACAATGAGACATGAAGAATAAAACAATAATAACATCACACTTACCTTACGGATTGCAACAGCTTTCTAGGTGATGTTCCTCCACAAATGCTTGCACCCTACTTCATATTGCACAAATCTCCTTAATCTCTGAAGAAGGCACCTTTCCATTCTCTTCCTCCTGTGAAGCAATTTCCTCAGATGCTCTGTTGCTGTTGCAGATGAAAGGTGTTGAAGTACTTCAGTGGTTAGCCTTCATTGTGGTCCTCCACTAACTCTTCCACATCCCGCCACTCACTTCCAACCCCTTGGAATTCCCCAATGCCACAGTCCTTTCCACAACAGGCAGAGGGTCGACAGGGTCAGCCCTAAACCCATCAAAACCTTCTCTTGGACACAATCTGGTCACAATTTTCCAAGCAGAGTTCATCGTCCTGAAGTCACTCCCTGCCAAGCCTTATCTATAAAGCTTATGCAATGGAAGATATTGAAGTGACCTCCAGAACTCTCTTAGGGTCAATTTAGTGTCTGAGGTCACATCAAAGCACCTTTGAAACATTGCT
>WNWK01041075.1:0-16639 GCA_009830355.1 Cherax destructor
TTAGAAGCAGAGTGTAGGTTGAGTACTTGTGTAGTACTGTACTTAGGAGCAAAGTGTAGGTTGAGTACTTGTGTAGCACTGTACTTAGCAGCAGTGTGTAGGTTGTGTACTTGTGTAGCACTGTACTTAGCAACAGTGTGTAGTTATTCAGTAGATTGTGTAGTGACAATGTAGATTGTGTAGTGACAATGTAGATTGTGTAGTGACAATGTAGATTGTGTAGTGACAATGTAGATTGTGTAGTGACAATGTAGATTTCTTGCTTATCACCGGTATCATTGTTACATATTAATATATGTACCTACCTATGTATATTTGTACATGAAGTTCTAAATAGAATATTTAAAAAAATCCTTCTGTACATAGTGTACATACCTGTATATAGTGGATGAAGGTAAAATATATATAATAGTCTACTGCTGAGTTTGTTGGTTCCACTTCCCATTACGACCAGGTCTCACAGGCTATTACGACCAGGTCTCACAGGCCATTATGACCAGGTCTCACAGGTAATTATGACCAGGTCTCACAGGCCATTACGACCAGGTCTCACAGGCCATTACGACCAGGTCTCACAGGCCATTCTTTACCTGCGTTCGTATTACTTACAAACATTTTCTCTCAGTCCACAGCAGGATTCGAACCTGCACATTCTACATCACAGAACACTACTTTAGCCACACAGCTGTGTGTCGCTAAAGTGATCAATAGGTCGAACTCCGATATAAATTGGAATTTTCCAAAAAAATTATTAAAATGAATAAATAAAATATTTTTGGACCAAGCCTAACTTACAAATCTCATCTAAGCTCACTTAAAGTAGAGTATTATTATATTTATTTAATATTTCTTCAGATCATTCTGTTAATTAGGCATAGAATGTTTTTTGCCGTGCCTAATAAGCCAAATTGATCAATTATGCAGAACAGCCTTAAAAAAAACATGAATGTTTAATTTATGGAGAAAGATTTATTTTTTTCATTGAAAGTAAATTAATATTTACTCTGTTTTTTTTTTGGGGGGAAAAATCCCAGTTTTGTTTTTAACCTAGTTTCATCGATGCTTCTAATTCGGAATGGCATAAATTTACTTCCGTTGCTTCATAAGAGAACCTTGCGCTTTGTTATTATACACTTAGTTTAACACTTAGAACAATCTGTTAGACTTTACTCACTTTATCACATAATTTATTAGCTGGTAGACAGTTGATGCTGATGTTACAAGTCTCTTCAACAATGTCTTGTTTGTAATGTATTACAACTGAGCTGCCTCTTACATTATACTTCAGCTGTTACTGTGAGGGACAGGATGGTGGCTGAGGCTCCCATAGTGATAACGCCTGACACTCAGAATCAATAACAGGATGTGAGGCAAACAAAATTCTGACAGAAATGTATTATCTTTCAAAGCTTCCCTCAAACTGGGATGCTTTAACTTCTCCGTGGATTTCTCCTAACTGCTCTTCATATGACCTAACCTTTCCTTCTCTGACATACGATTTGATAATGGTTCTGAAATGGATAGAGACATCGTCTTCTTACGTCGTCACGATACCATCACTGACAGATTATTTGTGATGGATTCTCAAACCACAATAACTGGAACCCTCCATCACTCCTTCATTCCTTCGTAACAAGTTCCATACTTTTTGTCCCATGAAAGAATCAGGAGCAATTTGGAATGCAATGTCATGTAAAATATTCCCAGCTTTAGAGAAGGTTGGCAAGAGTAATGGTATTATTGTTGTTATTGGTACACAGAGCGCCTCTGCTTCCTCTCTCAGGACCCACGGAGAGATGTTATATGGCCCCATTACCTTTGAGGTATCTACTTCGCTTAGCAGCCTCTTCACCTCGGTTGTGTATTGTGTGCAGCACTTGATGAGGTACCCAACCACTCCGTGTTTCTGGAGTCCTTCCTGACTCCACTGTGAATACTTATTTTAGTCTGTTGTTGAGCTCATTTACTTCTCGGTCATTTCTTGTGAGATCCCCAACTTCCTTCTTCAGCCTGATTACCTGGTCCTATACTGTTGTTTTTCTCCTGATAGGGCTGTACAACAGCTTTGGGCTGGACTTGGCTTTCGTTGCTATGTCATTTTTGTATAGTCGCTGGGCCTCCCTCCTTACCTGTGCATATTCATTTCTGGCTCTTCAACTACTCTCCTCATTCTCCGGGTCCTATGCCTCCTATACTTCTTCTATTCTCTATTGCAATTGGTTTTGGATTCTCTACACCTCCGGGAGAAACAAGGGCTCATCCTGGCCTTCTCATTATGTCTGTTGCTCTTAGGTACAAACCTCTCATCTGCTGCCTTGCAAATTGTTGTCACGTATTCCATTATCTCATTTCCTGATTTCCCTGCCAGTTCTCTGTCCCACTGAACTTCATACAGGAAGTTCCTCATGCCTGTGTAGTCGTTCCTGCTTCCCTCTTCACGTGTAACTCTACTATGTATTCAAAGTTCAGAACCACATGATCGCTAGCTCCGAGGGTCCTTTCGTATGTGATGTTCTCAATATCTGCATTGCTCAAGGTGAATACTAGGTCCAGTCGTGCTCATTCGTCCTCTCCTCTCTCTCTGGTAGTCTCCCTAACGTGTTGATGATGAATTTTTCCAGTGCCACCTCCATCATCTCAGCCCTCCACGTTTCTGGGCCCCCATGTGGTTCCAGGTTTTACTAATCATTTTCACAACCAGTAGCTTTGTCCTACCTACATTAGCTCTTCTGACCACTTCAGCCAGTGTGTCAACCATCGCTCTGTTACTTTCATCATATTCTTGTCTTGGCCTCCTGCTATTCTGCGGTGGGTTATACATCACTGCAATTATCACCTTGGGACTTCCGGTCTGAAGTGTTCCTATTATGTAATCTGTTGCTTCTCATCTGTCTCCTCTCTCCAGCTCCTCAAAATCCCATTGGTTTTCGATGAGCAGTGCCACTCCTCCACCCCTCTGCTCCCTTTGTCTTTCTTCAGGATCTGATACCCAGTTGGAAAGATGGCGTCAGTTATCATTCCTGTGGGTTTGATTTCTATGAGAGCTATAATGTCTGGTGCTGCCATTTTTATTCTTTCGTGCCACTCCCACTTGTTCGTTATTCCATCAGTGTTGGTGTACCATACCTTCAGTTTCCTCTCCTACACTGTATTCTGGGAGTCTGTGGGGGTTGGGGGAGTGGGGGACCTGGCAGGGTGCTGTGGGATGCTACTGCAGTGTGTGGGGCGGTGGCTGTGAGTGTGGATTATGGTTTGGTTTGGGATAATAGGCTTGGCTGTAGGGTTCCGAGGGAGATGCTGTTGGTGTTCGCACTTGTTGCTCTACCCGGCTCTGGTTGTTCTCTGCTGACTCTGTCTTTGTCTCTCTTTCAAGTCTCTTTCGTTTCTGAGTCATCTCTTTCAGCTGCTGTCCTTCTGTTCTCGTTCTGTCGCGGTCTAGCCCTTTGAGGGTCTGAGCCGTAGTTCTACGCAATGAGCTCAGCTCACTCAGATAAGTTGTGAGTGGTAAATTTGGGCCTAGATATGAGAGAATGGCTCTGTATGGTAAGTGTGTACCATATAAAACAAATCCTGCAGCAACCAATTCATAATAATAATAAAAAAAACTGCGACTGTGTTTTTGGATTAAAACAGCGACTTTGCGGTGTATTTTCGTATGGTTTATACAGTTGTATTCGCGGTTTACCTGGAGTTTACCTGGAGAGAATTCCAGGGGTCAACGCCCCCGCAGCCCGGTCCGTGACCAGGCCTCATGTTTGACCAGAGCCTGATCAACCAGGCTGTTACTGCTGGCCGCACGCAGTCCAACGTACGAACCACAGCCTGGCTGGTCAGGTACCGACTTTAGGTGCCTGTCCAGTGCCTGCTTGAAGACAGCCAGGGGTTTGTTGGTAATCCCCCTGATGTATGCTGGGAGGCAGTTGAACAATCTTGGGCCCCTGACACTTATTGTGTTGTCCCTCAACGTGCTAGTGGCACCCTGCTCTTCATTGGGGGATGTTACATCGCCTGCCGAGTCTTTGCTTTCGTAGGGAGTGATTTTCGGTGCAAGTTTGGTACTAATCCTCGAGAATTTTCCATGTGTATATAATAATGTATCTCTCCCGCCTGCGTTCTAGAGAGTACAGGTTTAGGAACTTCAAGCGTTCCCAGTAGTTGAGGTGGTTTATCGCAGTTATGCGTGCCGTGAAGGTTCTCTGCACATTTTCAAGGTCAGCAATTTCACCTGCCTTGAAAGGTGCAGTTAGTGTGCAGCAATATTCCAGCCTAGACAAAACAAGCGATCTGTAAAGTGTCAACATGTGCTTGGCATCCCTGGTTTTGAAGGTTCTCATTATCCATCCTGTCATTTTTCTAGCAGATGCAATTGCTACAGTGTTATGGTCCTTGAAGGTGAGATCCTCTGACATGATCACTCCCAGGTCTTTGACATTAGTTTTTCGCTCTATTGTGTGGTTGGAATTAGTTTTGTACTCCGAAGAGATTTTAATTTCTTCACTTTTTCCGTATTTGAGTAATTGAAATTTCTCATCATTGAACTTCATATTGTTTTCTGCAGCCCATTTAAAGATTCTTGATCTCTTTTGATAGAATGGAAGATATATTATAGAAATAGAGATGATTTTGATGATTGGTTTTAGTACTGAAAATAGCTTGAAATTGAGCTCAAATTAGCAGAATTGTTCGATTTTTGCCGATGTTCAAGAGTAAACAAATGGCGTCACACATCCAATATACGTCAACTGGTGGATCAAATATACTTTAACAAATGCGCTGATATTATTTATACAATTATTACAATATTGTATAAGAGTAAATCGTCTGTTTTTTGGTGTGAATAAAATTTCTTTATGTGAATAAAAAATCAAAATGGAATTCATCTGTAAAGCCTGGATATGTAACTAATAAACAGAGAAAATATTATTTTAGTGCCAGGAATGCCTGCTTTGTTTATTCTGGACCCTATTTTGAAATTGGAATATTTTGAGCTTTGTTTGATTATGGCCAAATTACCAAATTCTGATCACTTTATTGGATAGTTGAAACAGTTGATTGGGCAATTTCTATCAATAAAATTGAAATAATACTAGCGAAATAGCTAAGAATTTCGTTGACTGGAATAATGTAATTGGCAGATGCAGTAAAATTCGCGATAGTGTAATTTCGTCAAATTTTCATCAAATTTCATACTTTTTGTTTTATTACCTTCAGAAAAAATTCATAAGAAAAAATAACAATTTTTTTTTTTTTTAATTCTTGGATCCTGTGGACAAAGCGTAGAACTACGGTTTGCAGCCTCAAAGGGCTAGGAACACCCTCCTGTATGTTGATGTTTCCTTCATTTGTGATTTTTCCTACAGGATCCTGCTCCTGACCATTTCTGTCTTGAAAATTACTTTGGCCGATTTCTCACCCTCGAGTACCCCCCTATTCTCTGAATATTTATTATCCTTGCCTATTTCTTTGAAGTTTTCAATCTCTTGCTTTTCTTTCTGCCATCTTTCGTTGTGTGTCCTCTATTCACTCTCCTAAAGCCCATGAATAAAGACTGACCTTTCCCTCTCCTCCTCCCACTGCCTTTCCCTCCGTGTCTCCCATCCTTTTTGTACATAGCTATTGTCTTCCTTATTTTCTGTAACTCTTGGTAGTGTGGTGTGGTCGTGCCTCTGAATGGGACCTGTCATCTATACTTGGAGTCCCCTCACTTACCTTCGCCCCCTTCATTCCTCAGCCTTGCTTGGTGGTCTGATAAGGCCTTAGCAAAAGTTTTGGCTCCTTCCTTTTCATCGGGCCCCTCATTTGATAGGGTGTACCTGCTCCAGATGTCATGTACCCTCTGGCCACTGGCCCTGTAACTCACTTCAGCATTTTTATTACATCTTCATCTTTTTATTACATCTTCTTCTTCAACGGTTTCAGCTTGTGACTCTCATTTCTCTTTCTCTGCCTCCATCGTCCTTTCCATTTTTTTGCAGAAAGTTCACTTAGTTTGCGTTCCCATTCTTGTTCCATCCTTTTACATTGCTCTTCCATCCATTCTTCCTTTCCAGGTCCATCTTCCTCTGATCCCCTGGGTCTTCGACTTCCCCTATGGGCCCCCATGTTTTGTTTTTAATGGGCTAGGTTTCGTGGTGCGCGTGTGCTGTTTATGTGTATGCGTGTTGTTCGTGTGTGTAGGTGTGTGTTTGTGTGAATGCTGTTTGTGTTAGTGCTGTGTGTGTGTGTGTGTGTGTGTACTCACCTAGTTGTGGTTGCAGGGGTCGAGACATAGCTAATAGCTGTGTGTGTGTGTGTGTACTCACCTAGTAGTGGTTGCAGGGGTCGAGTCATAGCTCCTGTGTTAGTTACCATTTTGTCCTAGGCACATGTCGATTAGACACTAGGCCTGTTGTATGTATGTGTGTGTGTGTGTGTGTAACGAAACACTTTGAAATGTTTCGGCCCCGCCAGGAATTGAACCCGGGCCCTCCATGCGTGAAGCGAGAGCTTTAGCCACCATGCCATCGGGGCATGTGTGTGTGTATGTGTGTGTATGTGTGTGTGTGTGCTGTGTGTGCATGCTGTGTCTGAGTGTGTGTGAGTGTACATGCTGTGTCTGAGTGTACTCACCTAATTGTACTCACCTAATTGTGGTTGCAGGAGTCGAGACTCAGCTCCTGGCCCTGCCTCTTCACTGACTGCTACTAGGTTCTCTCTCTCCCTGCTCCATGAGCTTTATCATACCTCATCTTAAAGCTATGTATGGTTCTTGCCTCTACTACATCACTTGCTAGACTATTCCACTTCCTGACTACTCTATGGCTGAAGAAATACTTCCTAACATCCCTTTGACTCATCTGAGTCTTCAACTTCCAATTGTGACCCTTGTTTCTGTGTCCCTTCTCTGGAACATCCTGTCTCTATCCACCTTGTCTATTCCCCGCAGTATTTTGTATGTCGTTATCATGTCTCCCCTAACCCTCCTGTCCTCCAGTGTTGTCAGGTCGATTTCCCTTAACCTTTCTTCATAGGACATTCCCCTTAGCTCTGGAACTAACCTTGTCGCAAACCTTCGCACTTTCTCTAATTTCTCTACGTGCTTGACCAGGTACGGGTTCCAAACTGGCGCTGCATATTCTAGTATGGCCACTCCGTCCAACGTGTACAGTGTCTTGAACGATTCCTTACTAAGGTATCGGAACACTATTCTGAGGTTTGCCAGTCGCCCGTATGCTGCAGCTTTTATCTGGTTGATGTGTGCTTCCAGAGACGTGTTTGGTGTTATACTCACCCCAAGATCTTTCTCCTTGAGCGAGGTTTGCAGTCTTTGGCCACCTAGCCTATACTCTGTCTGTGGTCTTCTTTGCCCTTCCCCGATCTTCATGACTTTGCATTTGGCGGGTTTAAATTCGAGAAGCCAGTTGCTGGACCAGGTGTCCAGTATGTCCAGGTCTCTTTGAAGTTCTGCCTGATCCTCATCTGATTTAATTCTCCTCATTAACTTCACATCGTCTGCGAACAGACACACTTCTGAGTCTATTCCGTCCGTCATGTCATTCACATATACCAAGAATAGCACTGGTCCTAGGACTGACCCCTGTGGGACCCCTCTCGTCACAGGCGCCCACTGTGATACCTCATCACGTACCATGACCCGTTGTTGCCTCCCTGTCAGGTATTCTCTGATCCATTGCAGTGCCCTTCCTGTTATACATGCCTGATCCTCTAACTTCTGCACTAATCTCTTGTGAGGAACTGTGTCGAAGGCCTTCATGCAGTCGAAGAAAATGCAAGCAACGCACCCCTCTCTCTCGTGTCTTATTTCTGTTACTTTGGCATAGAACTCCAGAAGGTTTGTGACACAGGATTTGCCTTGTGTGTGTGTTTGTTTTATGTGAGTGTTGAGTGTGTGCTGTGTGCAGTGTACTCGCCTAATTTTCGTTGCAAGGGGTCGAGAGAGGTTGAGAGAAAGAGGGGTAGAGAGGAGGTAGAGAGAAAGAGGGGTAGAGAGAAGGAAGGAGAGAGAGAGAGGTTAAGAGAGGTAGGTAGGTGAAAAGGGGAGAAGGGGGGGGTGAGGGGGATTGCCAGATGGAGTGGAGAGGGGGATGGACTGTGTGTGAACTCACCTAGTTGTACTCACCTAGTTGTGGTTGCAGGGGTCGAGTCATAGCTCCTGGCCCAGCCTCTTCACTGGCCGC
Source organism: Cherax destructor (assembly GCA_009830355.1). NCBI lineage: Eukaryota > Metazoa > Arthropoda > Malacostraca > Decapoda > Parastacidae > Cherax > Cherax destructor. Next base: position 8,178 of record WNWK01041075.1, read on the forward strand.
TACTGGGTCACTCTCCCTTCGCCATGAGCTTTATCATACCTCTTCTTAAAGCTATGTATGGAACCTGCCTCCACTACATCGCTTCCCAAGCTATTCCACTTCCCGACCACTCTGTGACTGAAGAAATACTTCCTAACATCCCTGTGATTCATCTGAGTCTTCAACTTCCAACTGTGTCCCCTTGTTGCTGTGTCCCATCTCTGGAACCTTCTGTCTCTGTCCACCTTGTCGATTCCTCTCAGTATCTTATATGTCATTATCATGTCCCCCTTATCTCTCCTGTCTTCCAGCGTCATCAGGTCGATTTCCCTTAACCTCTCTTCGTAGGACATACCCCTTAGCTCCGGGACTAGTCTTGTTGCAAACCTTTGCACATTCTCTAGCTTATTTACGTGCTTGGCTAGATGTTGGTTCCAAACTGGTGCTGCATACTCCAGTATGGGCCTAACGTACACAGTGTACAGGGTCCTGAACGATTCTTTATTAAGATGTCGGAATGCTGTTCCTAGGTTTGCTAGGCGCCCGTATGCTGCAGCAGTTATTTGGTTGATGTGCGCCTCAGGAGATGGGCCCGGTGTTATACTCACCCCAAGATCTTTTTCCTTGATTGAGGTTTGTAGTCTCTGGCCCCCTAGACTGTACTCCATCTGCGGTCTTCTTTGCCCTATCCCAATCTTCATGACTTTGCACTTGGTGGGGTTGAACTCCAGGAGCCAATTGCTGGACCAGGCTTGCAGCCTGTCCAGATCCCTTTGTAGTTCTGCCTGGTCCTCGTCCAATTGAATTCTTCTCATCAACTTCACATCATCTGCAAACAGGGACACATCGGAGTCTATTCCTTCCGTCATGTCGTTCACAAATACCAGAAACAGCACCGGTCCTAGGACTGACCCCTGTGGAATGCCACTCGTCACCGGCGCCCACTCTGACACCTCGCCACCTACCATGAATCGCTGCTGTCTTCCTGGCAGGTATTCTCTGATCCATTGTAGTGCCTTCCCTGTTATCCCTGCCTGGTCCTCCAGCTTCTGCACTAATCTCTTGTGTGGAACTGTGTCAAACGCCTTCTTACAGTCCAGGAATATGCAGTCTACCCACCCCTCTCTTTCTTGTCTTACTGCTGTCACCCTGTCATAAGAAGAACATAAGAACATAAGAAAGGAGGAACACTGCAGCAGGCCTGTTGGCCCATTCTAGGCAGGTCCTTCACATTCCATCCCACTAACAGAATATTTGTTCAACCTAATTTTCAATGCTACCCAAGAAATAAGCTTTGATAATTTTATTTACTCATGTGCAATTCCCACTCAAATCCAACCCCTTTCACTCATGAATTTATCCAACCTAAATTTAAAACTACCCAAGGTCCTTGCTTCAATAACCCTACTAGGCAGACTGTTCCACTCATCAACTACCCTATTTCCAAACCAATACTTTCCTATATCCTTTCTAAATCTAAACTTATCTAACTTGAATCCATTATTGCGGGTTCTCTCTTGGAGAGATACCCTCAAGACCTTATTTATATCCCCTTTGTTAATACCCATTTTCCACTTGTATACCTCGATCATGTCTCCCCTCATTCTACGTCTTACAAGTGAATGTAATTTAAGGGTCTTCAATCTTTCTTCGTAAGGAAGATTTCTAATGCTATGTATTAATTTAGTCATTCTACGCTGAATGTTTTCTAACGAATTTATGTCCATTCTGTAATATGGAGACCAGAACTGAGCTGCGTAATCTAGGTGAGGCCTTACTAATGATGTATAAAGCTGTAATATAACCTCTGGACTTCTGTTGCTAACACTTCTTGATATAAATCCCAGTAATCTATTTGCCTTATTACGTACGCTTAGGCATTGCTGTCTTGGTTTAAGGTTGCTGCTTATCATCACCCCCAAGTCCTTCTCGCAATCTGTATGGCTAAGTTCTACGTTATTTAACTTATAAGTGCTTGGGTTATGGACACTCCGAGCTTTAGAACTTTGCATTTATCTACATTGAACTGCATCTGCCATTTTTCTGACCAGGAATTGAGTTTGTCTAAATCCTCCTGAAGTTCCGTGACATCTACGTCTGAATCGATTATCCTACCTATCTTCGTGTCATCAGCGAATTTGCTCATATCACTAGTAATTCCCTTGTCAAGGTCATTTATATATATTATAAACAACAACGGGCCCAAAACCGATCCCTGTGGAACGCCACTTGTTACAGATCCCCACTCAGATTTAACCCCATTAATGCACACCCTCTGCTTCCTATTGGTGAGCCATGACTCGATCCATGAAAACACTTTTCCTCCAATGCCGTGAGCAGCCACTTTCTTTAACAGTCTCTGATGTGGTACTCTATCAAAAGCCTTACTAAAATCCAAATAAACAATATCGAATTCTTTATCATGATCAACTGCCTCAAAAGCCTTACTGAAAAAAGTTAATAAATTAGTTAGGCAGGAACGGCCCCTGGTGAATCCATGTTGAGTATCATTAATCAAATTATGCCTATCGAGATGGCTTCTTATGTTATCAGCTATAATCGACTCTAATAATTTGCCTACAATTGAAGTTAGACTTATTGGGCGGTAATTTGATGGTAACGACTTGTCCCCTGCTTTAAAAATAGGAATTACATTAGCCATCTTCCACGTATCAGACACTACACCTGTTTGAAGAGATAGGTTAAAAATGTTAGTTAAGGGTTCACAGAGTTCAATTTTGCATTCCTTAAGAACCCTTGAAAAAAGCTCATCAGGGCCTGGCGATTTATTTTGCTTCAAACGGTCTATCTGTTTGATAACCATTTCAGCTAGTGACTGTGATACTACATAATTTATCTTCTTCAGGCCCACTAAAATACCTAATTCTTGGGATATTATTAGTGTCTTCCTGAGTGAAAACCGAGAGAAAATAATTATTAAAAATAGAGCACATTTCATTCTCTTTGTCAGTAAGATACCCATAATTATTTTTAAGGGACCTATCTTATCTCTAACTTTTGTTCTATACACCTGGAAAAAACTTTTGGGTTAGTTTTCGAATCCCTAGCAACTTTAATTTCGTAGTCCCGCTTAGCTTTTCTTATCCCCTTTTAACGTCCCTCTTAATGTCAATATACTGATTCGTAAGATGACCCTCACCTCTTTTGATACGCCTATAAATTCCTTTCTTCTGCCCTAAAAGATATTTGAGCCTATTATTCATCCATTTTGGGTCATTTCTATTCGATCTAATTTCTTTATATGGGATAAATGTTCTTTGGGCAGCATGTATAGTGTTCAGAAAACTGTCATATTGATAGCTCTCTTCATTACCCCAGTCCACAGATTGTAAGTGTTCTCTAAATCCATTGTAATCTGCTAAGCGAAAATCTGGGACCGTTACTGAGTTATTCCTACTATGAAACTTCCAGTCAATGCCAAAGGTAATTGATTTGTGGTCGCTTGCGCCGAGTTCCTCTGTAATTTCTAAATTATTAACAAGGGTTTCCTTGTTTGCCAGAACTAAGTCAAGCAGATTATTTCCCCTTGTAGGTTCTGTCACAAACTGCTTCAAAAAACAATCTTGAACTACTTCTAAGAAATCGTTAGATTCTAAATTCCCAGTCAAAAAATTCCAATCAATTTGACTAAAGTTGAAGTCACCCAGAATAACTACGTTATCGTGCATTGTGGCCTTAACAATTTCCTCCCATAGTAGTCTCCCTTGGTCCCTATCTAAGTTTGGGGGACGGTATATCACACCTAAAATCAATTTTTCATGCCCCTCTGAAAATTCTATCCAGACAGACTCTGTATGTGTTAATTCAGACTTTATACCCATTTTTATACAACAATTTAAATGATCACGGACATAGAGTGCCACCCCACCCCCCTTCCCGATACTTCTGTCTACTTGGAACAATTTAAAACCCTGAATGTGACATTCGGCAGGCAAGTCCCGATTTTTCATATTAAACCATGTTTCAATTATTGCAAAAACATCAATATTACCTGTACTTGCAACTACTCTCAACTCGTCCATCTTATTCTTAGCACTACGACTATTGGTGTAATATACACTTAAAGACCCTCCTTTCTCTTTACCCTTCCTGCTCATTTCTGTTTTTCCCTTATACCTATTACTGTCCTTGTCACCTAGTGCCACTGGCTTTCCAATATCCACCTTATTCTGCCTATTACTAGTTCCCCTAGAATTTATAACATTACTATACTGGGACTTCACTGTTTTCCCCCCATAACCCATACCACTAACTTTTTCTAGTTTAAAGCCCTAACAGCTCCCTCCACTGCAGTTGCCAGTGCCCCCACCCCAGACCTAGATAAGTGAACCCCATCCCTGGCATACATGTCATTTCTGCCATAGAAGAGGTCCCAGTTGTCAATGAATGTTACTGCATTTTCCTTACAGTATTTGTCCAGCCAGCAATTGACACCAATTGCCCTGGACAACCATTCATTTCAACTCCTCTCCTTGGCAAAATACCACATATGACAGGGTTCCCACCCTTCTTCCTAATTCTGTCTATTGCTGACCTATAGCTGCTAATCAGCTCCTCACTCCTACGTCTGCCAACATCGTTGCCTCCAGCACTGAGACAGATAATAGGATTGCTCCCATTACCTCTCATGATGTCGTCCAGACGGCTAACAATATCCTTCATCCCAGCCCCAGGATAACACACCCTCTGCCTCCTATTCCTATCCTTAAGACAAAATTCCCTATCCATAAACTTAATCTGACTATCCCCAACTAAAACAATGTTCTTACCTGACTGGCGGTGTGCATGACGTTCTCGACGGTCTTTGTAGAGATGGTCTTCGCTGGGATGTCTTCACATTCGTCTGATAACAAGGAGAAAGAGTTGCTGGTTTTCACAGCAGTCTCCTGGACCTTCTTCAACTTCAGCTTCGTCCCTTCAGATTCGACTAGCATACATTCGTTGGTCTGATCATCGGCGACATTGTTCCGGGGATAATCCTTGCATATACCCTTCAAACGTTGAATTCTCTTCTAGCTTCCGTTAATTCCGCCTTCATTTGGAGATATAGCTGCTCGTAGTCGAGGGAAACCATCATCCAATCTCAGGTAGCTAATAACGGAAGCACAGCAAAATGGTTCAGTCCACAGAGAGTACACAAGACACGTCTTCAAGTACACAAGACACGTCTTCTGCTACTGTCACCTTACTGCCACTAGCACCTTACTGCTGTCATAGAACTCCAGTAGGTTTGTGACACAGGATTTCCCGTCCTTGAAACCGTGTTGGCCGTCGTTGATAAGCTCATTCCTTTCTAGGTGCTCCACCACTCTTCTCCTGATAATCTTCTCCATGACCTTGCATACTATACATGTCAGTGACACTGGTCTGTAGTTTAGTGCTACGTTCCTGTCTCCTTTTTTAAAAATTGGAACTACATTTGCTGTCTTCCATACCTCAGGTAGTTGCCCTGTTTCGATAGACGTGTTGAAGACTGTTGTTAGAGGTACACATAGCTCCTCTGCTCCCTCTCTCAGGACTCATGGAGAGATGTTATCCGGCCCCATCGCCTTTGAGGTATCCAGCTCGCTTAGTAGCCTCTTCACTTCCTCCTCAGTTGTGTATTGTGTCCAGCACCTGATGGTGTACCCGACCTCTCCTCCTTTTTGGAGGCCCTTCTATCTCCTCTGTGAACACTTCTTTGAATCTCATGTTGAGTTCCTCACACACTTCGCGGTCATTTCTTGTGATCTCCCCTCCTTCCTTCCTCAGCCTGATCACCTGGTCCTTGACTGTTGTTCTCCTACTGATGTGACTGTACAACAGTTTCGGGTCAGATTTGGCTTTCGCTGTTATGTTATTCTCATACTGTCATTGGGCCTCCTTCTTACCTTTGCATATTCGTTTCTGGCTCTTCGACTGCTCTCCTTATTTTCCTGGGTCCTTTGCCTTCTATACTTCTTCCATTCCCTAGCACCTTTGGGTGAACCACGGGCTCATACTGGCTTTTTCGTTGTTTCTGTTTCCCTTTGGGTACAAAACCTCTCCTCAGCTTCCTTGCATATTGTTGTCACATATTCCATCAACTCGTTTGCTGCTTTCCCTTCCAGTTCTCTGTTCCACTGAACCCCGTTTAGGAAGTTCTTCATGCCCATGTAGTCCCCTTTCTTGTAGTTTGGCTTCATTCTTCTGGCCCTATCTGCCTCCCCGTCCACTTGTAACTCTACTGTGTAATCAAAGCTTAAAACCATATGATCACTGGCCCCGAGGGGTCTTTCATGTGTGATGTCCTCAATATCTGCACTACTCAAGGTGAATACTAGATCCAGTCTCGCTGGTTCATCCTCTCCTCTCTCTCTCTGGTAGTATCCCTTACATGTTGGTACATGAAGTTTTCCAGTACCACCTCCATCATTTTAGCCCTCCACGTATCTTGGCCCCCATGTGGCGTGTGTGTGTGTGCGCGCGAGCTCGTGTGTGTGTGTGTGTGTGTGTGTTTGTGTGTACTCACCTATTTGTAGTTGCAGGGGTCGAGACTCAGCTCCTGGCCCCCGGTGTGTGTGTGTGTGTGTTTGTGCGCGTGGAGGGGTATTCATGCATATTCTAATATTTTATTAATGATACCATAAAAATCCCGTTAAGTTAATGTAGCGATAAATAGTAATAACACTTACAACTAAATAATTATTAATATTAAATAATGTGCATGTGAGTAAATGTTGGCCACAATGGATAACTAATATGAAAGTAAGTGAGGTGGTTGTTGACAGTTTATTAAAGTGGTATATTATTCAGGACTGAGTGCTTCAAATTCTAGTTATTTTGAGAATAAATATAGAAAACATTTTTACAATATATAATAAATACTGGAATGATGAATGCATGGAAAGGAAATGAGAAGTTAAAACAGAGTTGAAGAGAGAAAAAATTGTTGATAAATATATACCTATGCAATATTTGGGCATCAGAATTTGCCATTATAACACGAGACAGTAGAAGCCGAAATTTTGTGGGATCGGGTCCTAAGATCTTGGTAGGAGGTAGTCAGTCCTCAGTGTTGTATTCTCCAGTGTTTATGCGACTGAAGAAGCTTGCAGCACAGGCGAAATGTTTCTGTAATATAGATATCAGAGTGACGCCATCTGTCTCAGTCAGAAAGTTATCAGTATTGTTCATCATTATCAGTGAGAGAGAAAATAAGATATAAGATACTGAAACGTTGAGAGGGGGAGAGAGAGACAGACAGAGAGAAAGAAAGAGAAAGAGAAACAGACAGACAAACAGAGAAAAGAGAGGGACAGACAGAGACAGAGAGAGAAAGAGAGACAGACAGACAGACACAGAGAAAGAGAGAGAGAGACAGACAGAGACAAGAGAGAAAGAGAGAAACAGACAGAGGGGAAACAGACAGACAGACAGAGACAAGAGAGAACAGACAGACAGACAGAGACAAGAGAAAGAGAGACAGACAGAGACAGAGAGAGAAAGAGTGAGAGACAGACAGACAGACAGAAAGAAGAGAGAAAGATAAAATTGAGAAGGAATAAAGTGAGAATTGCAGTTCAAATACTAACAGTGAATTAACAGTGAAGAAAGAAAGATACGGTGAATGGAACTGAGAAGAAAATACTCAAAACAGGGGAAAGAAATGTTGGAATAGACGTATTAAAGATATAAAAGAAAGCTAACTCCAAAGGATTGCTACAAAAAACCTGCTTGCTTTTCCTTATGCCAATCAAAACAAAACAAAGAAAATGGAAAGTTATAGTGAATAAAAGATATTATCCATGTAATGTGCTGGATTAAAGTGGATAAAGCAATCTTTCTGGATTAAAGTGCATAATGGAAAGATTAAAAACCTTTGGGTACTTGGTGGAGTTGAGGGTTTGGTTATCAGGTATCATGTGTATAAGTGTGTATGTACATTTATTCTTTAGTGTGACTAATAGAGTTATTTACTACATGTGTGTGTGTTGTTCGGCCTTTTTTTGTCAAGTTTGTCAAGTAGTCTCTGTTCCGTGTGCCTCAACTTTCTTCAACAATATCCCATGTGGAACTTTTTTAAAAACATTTCTGAAGTCCATGTACATTACCATGATCACCTCCACAAATACATTAGTTTGTAAATTAAGTTAGTAAATTCGTTAGGCAGAAACGCCCCTTTTTCAAACAATACTGAGATTCATTGATCAATTTATGTTTCAAGGAAGCTTCGAACTGCCGCGGCAATCACTGATCTCATTAATTTTCTCACACTTGAGGTTAAGTTAATTAGTCTCTGATTCGAAGCTAAGGACCTGTCTCCTGCTTTGTAGATTGGTATCGCATTTGTCATTTTCCACTTATTAGGCACTATGCCAGTTTGTAGTGAAATTTATGGTTTGCTAAGGTCCTCCTTACATTCCTTTAAACCCTTGAAAACGCTAATCAGGGCCCGGTGATTTGTTTGGTTTTAATCTATTTGTTCGAGAACGATGTCACTA
>WNWK01041076.1:0-16638 GCA_009830355.1 Cherax destructor
TTCGTTCTTCCACAAGGATGGCCAGGTGGCAGAGGACGCTTGCCTGGCACTCATTAACCTCTCCACAACATACAAACACCAACTTCAGGATGCCCTCTGCCCTGAATTCTACTCCAAACTTTTTCAGTTTCATAAGTGAGTACTGCAGAGAGCCTTCTGCTTTACTAACCTTGACTTACATGCTTAATTAATGCATGATAGTTCTTGATCTAGATAGAGCTAAATAGTTCTTTTCAGCAGATAGCTTCAGTGTGGACTTCCAAGTCTTCTCATATCTGTCTTTTACATGTACTCTCATGTACTCATATGTACTACCATGCAACTAACTTCCATACTGTCTCGCTATACGTTGAGGGAAACGTGCAAATAAACGCCTGTCTCTTTTTCTTTGGTCAGTGTACATGTGAATCATTTTTATATATGGTTCCTTTAAATGTTCTAAAATATTCTTGGTTCACACAGATCGAACCCTGGGAAGAACAAAGTAAACAAACTTGTCAACGTGTTGATGGACCTGTAGCCAGCAACTGATGTCAACAATCAGGTACCATTGTAGATAAATGGTTCACAGAACAGATAAGTTAATAAATTAGACACACGTGCAAAACTTACGTATCTTTATTGTGGAAAGATTCTTATCAAGATTGATGGATTGAACACATCGACTCCAGGTTGTGGGACTGATTCCCTCAAACTCCTTCTGATCTTAAACCATTCTTCTCTGTATTAGACTGAGGAAGCCACTGTGTGGTGAAGCGTTTCCACAATAAAGATACCCAGTGTTACACATGTCTAATTTTATCAACATACGATTGTCTACAGAATGATATTTTCCATTACTAATTACCAAATATAACAGCTGTCAGGCAGTTATACAAATTACATTTTCTTTTAAAAGGTAATTGGAGCAGTCAGTGTCTCTCCTGAGAGAGGGATGTCAACACTGTCAACATCAACCGTGAAACGAGGAACTGCCACAGTACATGGAGGGGATCCACGGGACCACACAGGCAAATCGTTGGACCGTTTCGTACTTAGAGCACACCAAGACCCAAAACAACATACCTTCCTGGACTTCTCATGTCACTGAAGGTTGTCAACTCTGCCTCAACTCACAAATGTGCACCCTGACTCTCTTCACTTGCCTGGCTCCAACCATCTCCTTCACAGTCGAATGGCTGGTAGGGAGCACTCAGGCCCGCCAAGAGTTCACCACTGCAAAAACAACAAGGTCAGCACAAGACAAACACTATGTACAAAGCACGCACCAGGTATCTACATGAAACATCTAAAGAGAACCACAGCAACCATATTCTCTGAGCATTTTACAAACATGTATTTGACTTGTAGGTTTAAAAGATGGCAAGACAAAGTCCATCTTAAGAGTTTGATTTGGGTCACCATACATAGGAACAGGGTGAAGAGATCCTGGGACATATACAGATGCAGAATAGACAACCCACAGTAAAAATTTCTTTCCTGTGGCAAAATGAGGGCACTTAGTAACAATATTACCAATTCTGCAACCTCTTGCAGTACAAACACAAACCCCAAGACATCTGTCTGCACCCAGGCTGTGTACATCAAGTTTACAAAAATACTTTCACATTCCATCTCACACACAATATACACAATGAAATCAATTGGTATTACACACAGGGAATTGATACTGGCACCCATGCCAGGGGATTCACATCATCCTGCCTCATGCTTTACTTTCTCTAATACTTTTGCATCTCTTAATGCATCAGTATCAATCTGTCTAAGCCAATAAACTTCAGTTGTTAAGTGTACTTTGTGGCAGTAAGTGCATATGCTCAAGGTGCCATCGAATTTGGGAACTATGAAGCATGGGAACGCCCACTGACTCTCACTAAGCACTACAAATGGGTAATGAAAGAATTTCACTTCTTCCTCCCTATCCCAGTTTTCATACAGATTTTTCACACACAATAATTGTTGAATTGGCTCAGCTTCCTTAACAATTACTTCATGACGTCTTGACTTTACCCCTTTAGTGACATCCCAAACTTTTACAAGGTTCCACGGTGGCTGAGCCAACTCTCCAACATTTTCCTTAGAAAGACCAAACATGTTTTCTCCAATCTCTCTCATAAACATGGAATTTCTTAAATACTTTTCGGCCATTACATACAGATTACAGATTACTATTTTTCATCTCTTTACATAGTGGATCCACTAAAACATTGGTCACTCTAGGTTTCTGATATAATGCTAAACCCTCTAACCAGTTACTGTGTACATTACTCTCACTCTTTTTCAACTCGGGTGTGTGGGTTTTATATCTTACACTTGAGAACTTTCCCCACACCATGGTCAGCTCACAGCAACTTGCAATACATTTTTTCACATGAACTGGCTCCAATGCCAGCACCTCATCTCCAGCCTCCAGAGCATTATGGTCCACATTATGGTCCCACATCATCATTCGGGTCTGGTTGATGGGTACATTCACTGGTACCATCCATTTCATACAAGCCAAACAGTATCTGAAACTGAGAAAAAGCTACGAGGGGACCGCATCACCATTCTCCCCAAGCCAATAGCTCAGAGATTCCAGAGTGCTTCCCCACTCAGCAGTTACAAAGAGAGGGATCCTCCAATCCCAGATGTTAGTATCGTCTATACTACAGGCTTGCTTCATTATCTTTAGGGTGTGATGGAGTTTCTCTATTTTCCCTTGAGATGGAGGGTGATAGCTGAAAAGTTAGGCTTTACCTCTAACCCCTTTAACACATTCCTAAATAATTCTGAGGTAAAGTTAGACCCTTGATCTTTTTGTACCTCCCGAGGAAAGCCAACATGAAAAAAGAACTTCATCAAAGCCCTTAAGACTACATGAGCTGTCAACTTATATAGAGGGACTGCTTCCAGGTACCTGGTAGTAGAGCAAATAATTGTGAGTAAATAATCATTTCCCATTCTGGTCCTTGGGACTGGACCAACTACATCTACTATCAGCTTGCTGAAGGGTCCACCTGGTGCTGAAATATGCTGAAAGGGAACAGGTTTAATACATTGACAAGGTTTCCCTATAAATTGACAGACATGATAGGTCTTACTATATTCTTCCACAGTCTCCCACAGCTGGGGCCTGAAGAAATGCCTGGAAACCTTGGACATCATCATCATCTGGTGACAAAACCCTTGTTCTCTTTCCCTTGGTACAACAAACAGAGGCAACTTCTTTGTTAGAATTTCCTCTCTGAAATGAAAGCACTTATTAAACTGTGAAACTGCTTCCTTAGCCACAGCTGAGGCTCTGATCAGTGTTTCATCATTCTCCTGTACAGAAGTTAAATGCACCTTAGTAGATGCAGCCTCTCTCACACTCCTGAACTGATCTATGCTCCAATCATGCTCAGCTCTGGCTGGAACATCCTTTTCTTCAGTTGACTGCAGTTCAACATCAAAAAACAGTGTTTCCAGACTTAAGCCCTCATCATCCTCATGAGAAATATCATGAAGACTATTGATAGAATGATCATGCGCCATACTTCTCATGGTGGAACCAGCAGGGAGAAGATCTGGAAAGGTCTCTCTAGCCTTCTCCTCCCAAACTTTGGTACTTGGTTCCCCCCTTACTAGTTGTTCTTCACTGTCTAACAGGCCCATTACATTATTTCCCAATAAGAGGTTAACACCCTCGAAAGGAATCTCATCTGAAATACCTACAGGGAGATAGCCAATTTGGTATTCAGATTCTACCCATAACTTGTGTACAGGTGTTCTTATGGTCAACCCGTAATACCCTTCAATAATATATCTTTCCCAGTATATAGGTATCATTAGACACTGGCAGCACTCCCGCACATAGCAAGGAGTAGGTGCTACATCCATCTCTCAAGGACAACATGTTCTCAACCCTTCCCACATCCTTATGCAAGGCAACTGTGGACTTACTTGCAAAAACCCGCATCCTGGGGTCTAATTCCAAGGGTTCCTCCTCACCTTGCCTTGAAGACCTAATGCAAGCCACTGGATGTGTCTCTGCAGTTAGGGTTCCCTGGGATTGTTCCTCCTTTCTCTGATCTTGCTGTTTATAAAAGCAAAACTTTTGTATGTGCCCAGTCTTGTTACAGTAGCAACAAGTATAATTCTTAAAGGTATTTTTACCATTTGGTGTAGGACTGGTACTGTGTGCTCGAGGAGCTGAAACCTTATTTGGTGGTCTAGGTAAACTTTGAGCTCCAGCTGACTTACCTTTTCCTTCTATTTGAGAGGGTGCCTCAGCCTTCATTTGTCCCTGAAAATTCTTGTCCCACTTACCTTTATGACCATAGGATTTGGAATAAGGTTTAGAAAAACAGGGAAATTTTTCGAAGGACCGTGACTGTTTTTACCTACCAATTCCTTACGAGCTAAGAATCTGTCACCCAGATCCAATGCTACTGAAAGATTATCTGGGTTTTTGTCCTCCAAATATTCTCTAAAGTCAACAGGGATTGCATTGTACAATTCCTCATGAACAATTAGGTCTACTAACTTCCCATAGTCCCTGTTCACTCCTTTTGAACAAACCCACTTCTTAAACAGGAACAGTTTCTCATTCCCAAACTCAGTTAAGGTCTGCCCATCCTGAATTTTTTTTTTTTTTTTTTTTTTACTTCTGAACTTTTGCCTCTTTAAGGAGGGCTCCTTGTCGCGGTAAAGAGGCTATCGGTCTGAGGAATTGGATCTCTTGGTCTTCTTCCTCAGACCGAACCTAATAACCTCCCAATCCCCCCTCCCATTTCCCATCTTCCCCATCCTCCCTTTTCCCTTTCCTCCTCCTCCTCATCCCTCCCTTATTTCCTTCCCATTTTTACCCTGGGAGCTTCTCTCGACAGGCATTCTAGTTCCTAGGTAGGGGGAAGGGTACCGTGGTCCAATCCCATTCCGTTAAGGTTCTTGGCAGTGGTGTAGTTTGCCGTGGAATCTGGATCGCCTGTGGATGTCCCGATCCCTCTCCGGTCTCCCGAGGGGTGGCCTTGGGTTCGATTCCCGGCAAGGTGGAAACATTTTGACGTGTTTCCTTACACCTGTTGTCATGTTCACCTAGCAGCAAATAGGTACCTGGGTGTTAGTCGACTGGTGTGGGTCGCATCCTGGGAAACAAGATTGAAGACCCCAATGGAAATAAGACAGACAGTCCTTGATGATGCACTGACTTTCTTGGGTTATCCTGGGTGGCTAACCCTCCGGGGTTAAAAATCCAAAGAAAATCTTATCTTATCTCTTATCTTATTAAATTTCGTACTTTTCCTTTCAATACCATCGGGAAAAGATTCTCTATCATTTCATAAGATTTTTTTTTTTAAAGTCTTCAACACTGAGAGCAGATTTGCTAGCAGGGGTCTCGACAGTGAAAAGGTTAATATAGTGGACCCTCAGTTATTGGCCGCAATCCAATCCAGAAGCACGTCCTAAAACCGAAAAGGGCGAAAACCGAAATAATATTTCCCATAAGAATTAATGTATATATACAGTGGACCCCTGGTTTTCGTAATTAATCCGTTCCAGAGGGCATCACGAACACCGAATATAACGAACTCCAAATCTATTTTCCCCATAAGAAACAATGGAAATAAAATTAATCCGTTTCAGACACCCAAAAGTATTAAAATAAAATATTTTTGTACATTAAATATACATTAAATTACACAGAAAACAATGAGACGTGAAGAATAAAACAATAATAACATGTCACTTACCTTTATTGAAGAGTTGTTGATGTGTGGAAGACGGGAGGAGGGGAGAGGATAGAAGAGTTTCTGATAATATTACAGTGGAACCCCGGTTAACGAAAAAAATTCATTGCAGAAGCCTGCTCAAGTGCCATTACCGAACGAATTTACTTCCTTAAGAAAAAATGTCATTTAGGTTAGTCTATTTCAGATCCCCAAAAATACACTTCCACAAGCACTTACAATATTATACTTACATAATTGCACGATTTCCGGGGTGCTCGTTAACAGGGGTTCCACTGTACAAAGTGGGGTGTACATTTTATGAAGTAGATATGTATTACAAGATGGCCAATAATATCCATAGGTATGCCTAGGCATTTCAGGCAGTCTTATGATAGGTCTTACTCAATAGTGACACAATGATTATACTGATCTTTCTGTAGTGATTAACTAGGTTTACAAAACTGAGGTACTGAAATTCAAACATTTAAGAATTTAACAATTAGTTTATATATTAATGGTAAAGGTGATGTATTGACATAATACAGTTTCTATATTGGAGTGTCTTAGGCAAACTTATGACTAGCTTAAGAATTATGAAGCCATAGTTGTATTAGAATTTTGGTTACAGTCATGTGCAGATTAAGGGGAATCACAGATATCAATAAGTGTATTTTGCTGTGGATATGTGCAAGATAAAGTAGTTTTCATGTGGTTAGCTACTGGTTGGGTGCATAAGTGAGATAAGATGTTTTTTAACGGTGTTTTTGAAAATGGAGCTTGTGTCTGCAGTTCTAGAGTTTTCAGGCAGGGAGTTCCAGATTTTAGGCCCTTTTATGTGCATTGAATTTTTGTATAGATTTAGTTGGACACGGGGAATGTCAAAGAGATGTTTGTGTCTGGTATTATGTCTATGGGTCCTGTCACAACTGTCAAGAAAGTGTTTTAGCTCAGGGTTAAAGTTGGAATTTATGGTTCTATAAATGTAGATTGCAGAGTAGTAAGTATGGATGTTCTGAACAGTGAGTAAGTGAGTAAGTTTAGGTCTTTGAAGAGTGTGGGGGTGTGCTGCCTAGCGTTGGATTGCGTGATAATTCTTACTGCAGCTTTTTGTTGGGTTATTATTGGCTTTAGGTGGGTAATTGCTGTTGATCCCCAAGCACAAATGGCATATGTGAGGTAGGGATAGATGAGTGAATAGTATAGTGTGAGTAGGGTTGATTGTGGTACATAATACCGTATCTTAGAGAGGATCCCTACAGTTTTGGACACTTTCTTTGTTATGTGTTGGATATGGGTGCTGAATTTCAGGCTGCTGTCAAGGTGAAGGCTCAGGAATTTGCTCTCATTATGTTTAGCAATAGGAGTAGTGTTGATCTTAATGTTTAATTGTGCATCACCTGCTCTGTTGCCAAACATAATATAGAAGGTCTTATCAGTGATGAGTGTAAGTTTATTGGCTGTCATCCATGTTGATATTTTTAGTAATTCGTCGTTAACAATGGTGTTGAGCGTGGCAAGATTTGGGTGGGAGATGACATAAGTTGTGTCGTCAGCAAAGAGTATTGGTTTCAGGTGTTGTGATACATTGGGAAGATCATTGATGTATAAGAGGAAGAGCAGGGGACCAAGGACATTTTC
This sequence comes from Cherax destructor, assembly GCA_009830355.1. NCBI lineage: Eukaryota > Metazoa > Arthropoda > Malacostraca > Decapoda > Parastacidae > Cherax > Cherax destructor. The sequence continues at coordinate 7,332 of WNWK01041076.1, forward strand.
CTGAGGTACTCCGGTGTCAAGTGGTCGTGTTGAGGAGGATGTGTCTTTAATGGTGACATACTGAAACCTATTAGTGAGCTAGGATTTGAAGTATGCAAGTCCATGACCTCTTATTCCATAGTGGTCAAGTTTGTGGAGTAGGATGCCGTGGTTTACTGTGTCGAAAGCTTTCCTTAGGTCAATAAAAAGTCCTAATGGATATTCCTTATTTTCCAGTGCTGTGTAAAGCAGGTCTATCATTTTTACGATTGCATCGTTAGTGCTTTTATTTTTCCTGAAGCTTTGTGTAGTTATAAACGAGTATAATCTCTTGTGCAACAGTTTCTCGAAGATTTTGGATAGCAACGGTAAGTTTGATATTGGCCTATAGCTGTTTACATCTGTGGGGTCACCACCTTTGTGTATTGGTGTAACCCTTGCTGTTTTGAGTAGTGTCAGGAAAGTGCTAGTTTCTAGTGATTTGTTAAAAAGTAATGAAATAGCATGTGAAAGGACATGAGCGGCTCGTTTGTATATTAATGGTGGGACTTGAGACAGATTCCCTGATTTATTTTTAAGTGACTTGACTATCATGGTGACTTCAGTGGGTTCAGTAGGTGCAAGATAGAAGGAGGATGGGAAATTCCCATCTAGGTAATCACTTGCTCGGGCATTGGTATCTGGGATTTTACTGGCAAGATTTGATCCTATGGTTGAGAAGAAGTCATTTATCTTGTTTACTGTATCAATAGGCTGTAGTGGTGTTTCTTTTGGTTTAGTTAGGACAATATCCCTAGTTTTTTTCAGTTAATGGGTACCCAGAATCTGTGAGAGTGTTTTCTAGGTCTTTTTTATATCTCCTCTTGTTTCAGTGAATCTGCTGGAGTAGTATGTACAATTGTTTGGCTTTATTTATTAGTTTGGTGAGAACTGATGAATAGTGTTTAATAAACTCTTTATGTATGAAGCCCCGTCTATATTGCTTTTCATATTGATGTTTCTTGTTAATGGATTTTAGTAAGCTGTTAGTTAGCTATGGGCAACCTAGCCATTTATTCGTAATCTGTTTCATTTTTATAGGACAATGTTTGTTGTATAGTCTACGTGATTTATTAAGAAAAGTGTCTGTCCAATCATCGATACCCTTGTCGTTGGAGAATTCTATAGCCCAGTCAACCGTCTCTAGCTCTGCTATAAAGTTATTTATTGGGGACAGAACAAGATAGTCCTTCAATATTTCGCTAATATCATCTATACGACTTATTTATCTATCACAATTCATCTAATATGGCATAATAAACAATATTAATAACATAGAAACATGACATATACTCTAGAATGAATAAAATATCATTACGAATGTGAGGACTGGTGTTGTGGTGTTTGGTTGTTGGGTGTATAAGGGCCACTGAAAGATACGCCTTAAATAATGATGGCCGCCAGACACACGGCGGTGTTGTCAGTCGCCCTATATAACTCCAACAACATTGGAGGAGTTAAGTTTCGTGCCATCATTTTTCTATAGCTTAATAGCTTAACTAACTTGCTACACTGTTAATGCTACACTTTATTGCTGGCTGGCACTATAGCCTTTATCAACTCCTGCTGCTTTAGTATCATAATATATCATAGAATCACTGAATCACTTAAGAAGACATTCTCCCCTCTCAGCCCTTTGGTAAAGGGCTGGCACTAGGAGCTTTCTTGGGGCTCATGGTGGCTTATTTAGCAGTTGCAAGCACTAAAACCAATGGCATAATGACAAAATGTTTGGTATAAATGCATGGGTGGCGGTTTCTCGCTGGTAAACAATGGCACACTGACTCTGAATGGAGTGTCGGGCCCGCTCAGGCCACGCATACGCCTCCGGGACGAATCACAAACTCCGAGCAGATCGCAAACACTGAATATTTTTGTGAAAAAATATCACGAACTCCGATTTTCACGAACTCCGATGGTAACAAACTCCGGGGGGTCCACTGTAATCCGTTTCAGACACCCAGGAGAATTAACAAAAAATAATTTTTTTGAGATTAAATATAGATTTACATACAGAAAAGAATGACAACTAAATATAAAGCACTTATAACATGTATAAATGAACATTTAACATCACACTTACCTTTATTGGCGACTCTTGTTGGTGTATGGAAGATGGAGAGGAGGAGAGAGGGAGGGAAAACATTACGTCACTCCCCTTAATACATAACGCTTTTGTTTACAATTCTCGGCATGAATCATTCATTACTTCTCCCTTTATGATAGCATCTAAAGGTAGTTCATAGAAACGATTAAACTCAGTGAACATGATATGTCGATGGTAATAATATGGTTCTGGGCCACATGTAGGTAGGTGTAGGTATGTAGCCCAGGCGGACTACATACAGTGGTCCCTCGGTTTTCGTGTTTAATCCGTTCCAGAGGGAGGCACTAAAACTGAAACACACGAAAACTGAAACCATTTTCCCCATAAGAAATAATGGAAATTCAATTAATCCGTTCCAGAAACCCAGAAGTTTGGAAAAAAAAAATTTGGGGGGCCTTTAAAGATAGATTTACATGCACAAATGAATGAAATGAATGTGGCACTTACCCTTACTGAAGACTGATGTTGCTGGATGGAAGAGACATAGAGGAGAGGGTAGAGTCCTAATTTTTGGAAGGGGAATCCCCCTCCATAAGGACTCTAGGTACCAAGTCCTCATCTGGGGTCACTTTCCTTCTTTGTCTTTTAATCCCACTAGGACCAGCTTGAGAGTCACTGCACACCTGTGGCACTAAATATCTCTCCAGAGAGCTCTGTGTCTGGCGGCTCTTTAAAATGTCCCTAAAATGAGACATGGAATTGTCATTGTAAAAGTAGCCAGCACGGATTGCAACATCTTTGTCAGGGTGATGTTCCTCCACAAATGATTGCACCCTACTCCACATTGCACAAATCTCCTTAATATCTGAAGAAGGCACCTTACATCTCTCTTCCTCCACTGAAGCAATTTCCTCAGATCTGTTTTGTTGTTGTTGCACCTCAAGCTCTTGCAGCTCTTCAGTGGTTAGATCTTCATTGTGGTCCTCCACCAACTCTTCCACATCCTCTCCATTCACATCCAACCCCATGGAAGTCCCCAATTCCACAATATTTTCCACAACTTCCATAGGCTCCTCAGGGTTAGCTTCAAACCCTTCAAAATCCCCCTCTGGGACACAATCTGGCCACAACTTTCTCCAAGCAGAGTTCATCGTCCTGGAGGTCACTCCTGCCAAGCTTTATCTATAAGGCCTATGCAATGGAAGATATCAAGTGACCCTTCCAGAACTCTTTTAGGGTCAATTTAGTGTCATTGGTCACATCAAAACACCTTTGAAACATTGCTTTGGTGTACAGTTATTTGAAGTTTGAAATGACTTGCTGGTCCATGGGCTGGAGGAGAGGAGTGGTGTTAGGAGGCAAGAACTTCACTTTTACAAATCTGAAATCCTTAGACATTTGGTCGTCCAAGTCTTGAGGATGACCAGGAGCATTGTCCAATACCAGGAGGCACTTAAGTGGCAATTTATTCTCCAATAAATAATTCTTCACACTGGGGCCAAACACTTGATTAAACCATTCCAGGAAAATTTCCTAGTGACCCATGCCTTAGCATTAGACTTCCAAAACACACACAATTTACTCTTGTCAACACTGTAGTCCCTGAACACTCTGGGATTTTCAGAGTGATACACGAGTAAAGGCTTCACTTTGAAATCCCCACTATCGTTACCACACAACATTAGAGTTAGCCTGTCTTTCATAGGCTTGTGTCCTCGCATTGCCTTTTCCTCCTGCGTGATGTAGGTCCTCCTTGGCATTTTCTTCCAAAAGAGGCCTGTTTCGTCACAATTAAACACTTGTTGTGGTTTGAAATTTTCAGCCTCTACATATTTTTTAAAGTCGCCCACAAATTTTTCAGCCCCTTGTTTATCTGAACTGGCACCCTCACCATGCCTTACAACACTGTGTATGCCAGTTCGCCTCTTAAATTTTTCGAACCAGCCTTTGCTGGCCTTAAATTCATCAACATCAACATCACTGGTTCCAGGCATTTTCTTGACAAGATCGGCATGCAACTGCCTTGCTTTTTCACGTATGATGGATTGCACAATACTATCACCCGCTAGCAGTTTTTGGTTTATCTACAGCAACAACAATTTCTCCATATTTTCTATTGTTTGTGATCTCTGTTTGGTTATTGTATTCACCCCTTTCGCAACATTAGCTTCAGTGATTGCTTTTCTCTTATACACAATGGAACCGATGGTTGTTGGGGCTTTCTTGTATATCCTGGCGAGCTCGGCAATACATACACCACTATCATATTTTTCTATTATTTCTTTCTTCAGTTCTACGGTGTTCCTCACTTTCTTTACCAAAGAAGTGGCACTAGGAGCTTTCTTTGGGCCCATGGTAGCTTATTTAGTAGTCACACACAATAATCAAGGCCCAAAAACAATGAATTGTTAATAAATATTTTGTATAAACTCCTGGGGTGATGTTCACTCAAGCGTAAACAATGCTAGACTGGGTGGCAATGTGCGTGGGTGGCGGGCCTACGGCCTTTGTATGTGCGCGGCACTGGTGGACAGGTTCCGGACCGAGCACGAAAACGGAGGGAACACACGAAAACGGAGGGCAATTTTCCACGAAAAAACTACAAGAAAACTGAAATACAGTGGACCCTCGTTTAACGAATACCCCGGAAATCGTGCAATTATGTAAGTATAATTTTGTAAGTTCTTGTGGAAGTGTATTTTTGGGGGTCTGAAATAGACTAACCTACGTGAAATTTTTCCTTAAGGGAGTAAATTCGTTCGGTAATGGCACTTGAGCAGACTTCAGGAGTGAAGTTTTTACGAAACTCGGGGGTCCACTGTACACGAAAACAGAGATACACGAAAACCGAGGGACCACATTATTATTATAACTGATAATTATACTTGTGTACCTGTACATTTTACTTAACCCTTTCAGGGTCCAAGGCCATTTTTGGAAGGGGTGTGCCAGTGTCCAAGAATTTTCAAAAAAAAAAATTATTATTTTTTCTTATGAAATGGTAGAGAATCTTTTTCTGAAGGTAATAAAACAAAAAGTACGAAATTTGATTGAAAATTGACGAAATTATGCTCTCGCTAATTTTGATGTGTCAGTGATATTTACACATCGGCGATTTTGCCGACTTTGACTCCCATTTCAGGCCAATTACATTATTCAAGTCGACCAAATTCTTAGCTATTTCACTAGTATTACTCCTATTCTATCGATTGTGCACAATCGATAGAAATAAAGTGATTGGAAATTGGTAATTTAGCCAATTTAACTCAAAGTTCAAAATATTCCAATTTCAAAATAGGGTGCAGAATAAACAATGCAGGCATTCCTGGCACTAAACTAACATTTGCTCTGTTCATTAGTTACGTTTTCAGTCTTTACAAATGAATTCCATTTTTATTTTTTATTCACATAATGAATTTTTATTCAAACCAAAAAATGAAAGATTTAATGTTATGCAATATTGTAATAATTGTACAAATAATATTACCACATTTGTGAACGTATATTAGACCCACCAGCTGGCGCTTATTAGATGTGTGAGGTCATTTGTTTATTCTTGAACATCGGCAAAAATTGAACATTTCTGCTACTTTGAGCTAAGTTTCAAGCCATTTCCATTACTAAAACCAATCAAAATCATCTCTATATCTGTAATATATTTTCCATTCTATTAAATGAGACCAAGAAATCGCAAATACAACTATAAAAAGTATACAAAAAAACACTGCATATTCGCTGTTTTAATCGAAAATTACGGTTTCAGTTTTTTTTCTCTCATTATGCAATTTGTGCTGCAGGATTTGTTTTATGTGGTGCACACTTACCACATAGATGCATTCTCTCATATCTAGGTCCAAATTTACCACTGAAAGCTTATCTGCGTGAGCTGAGCTCATGACGTAGAGCTACGGTTTGGACCCAGAACTCAAAGCCGTAGAACTACGGCACGGACCCTGAAAGGGTTTATCCATCTAAATACACCCCACAATAGAATAAATTAACACAAATATGAGATGTGGTAGCCAGGCGACTTGTAGGACTTGTGGTAGCCAGGCGACTTGTAGGACTTGTGGTAGCCAGGCGACTTGCAGGACTTGTGGTAGCCAGGAAACTTGTAGGACTTGTAGTAGCCAGGCTACTTGTAGTCCAACATCAGAGAAAATGTGTACACTATAATATTACTGGGGTTAACTAGAAAATTACTCCTTTCGTATGCCTTTACTCAGGGCGTCATTTCTTCTAAAAATGGTGTTAAACAAGAATGGGAGTGTTTCTCTTTATTTATTCTGCTGTATCAACGAGAAGACTACTACACAATGTAAAGTGATAAAACCAGACGTGTTCACCTGGTTTGTTTACATTACGTGAGTGGGGTGGGTGGGAGGGCTGCCATAGTTCCCAAACCTGACTTCCTACAAATAAAACTCACCTCTCACCCTACATTAAGACTACAAATATTTTAAGGTAAGTAATGAGTGTACTGTATATGCATTTTATCGCTCTAGGGCGCTTAATGTCGTAGTAGGTGGGAGTGGCCACGACTTTCTACAAATACAGTGGACCCGGTTTTCGTGATTTTTCGTTCCAGAATGCTGTTCAAGTGCCATTACAAACGAATTTATTCCCATAAGGAATAATGTAAAGTGACTAGTCCTTTAGACCCCAAAATACACTTATAAAAGCATTTAAAAATACACTTACATAAAAGGGTGAGTTTGGAGCAGGACAAACACCGGGGTCTACTGTAAATACTTTTCACCTCTCACGCTACATTAAGACCATTAAGACTACAAATATTTTAGGTAGTAATGAGTGTACTGTACATGCATTGTATCACTCTAGGGCACTTTAAGCATCGTAGTTTAGTATTTGTGGGTGGGGTGGCCAGGAGGGCTACCATACCTACCACACCTGACTTCTTACAGTAAATACTACTCACCTTTTGCCCTACATTAAGACTATAAATTTTTGAGGTAAATAATGAGTGTACAGTGGACCTCCGGATTACGATGGCATCGGATTATGTTAAATTTGGAAAAAGATACTTTTTCCATAAAAATATTGGTTCGGTATATGATGATCAGCTAGGAATATGCTATTAGTCTTGGACGCATACACGTGCCCTCGGACGGCACAACGCTCCATCCAGAGTCAGTGTGCCATTGTTTACCAGCGAGTGAGCACCACCCCCGCCACCCACGCATTCATACCAAACATTTTGTCATTTTTCCACTGTTTTAGCGCCTGCAACTACTAAATAAGCCACCATGGGTCCAACGAAAGCTCCTAGTGCCAGTCCTGTGGAAAAGAGGCTGAGAAATATGGTAGAACTGAAGAAGGAGATCATTGCAAAATATGAAAGTGGAGTGCGTGTCGCTGAGCTGGCCAGGCTGTATGGCAAACCCTATTCAACCATCGGTACCATTGTGGCCAAGGAAATAAAATCAAGGACGCTGTTGTTGCGAAAGGTGCAAATATGATCACAAAACAAAGATCGCAAGTGCTGGAAGAAGTGGAAACTTTGTTGTTGGTGTGGATCAACGAGAAACAATTAGCAGGAGATAGTGTTATGCAGGCTATAATATCTGAAAAAGCAAGGCAGTTGCATGATGATCTCGTCAAGAAAATGCCTGCAACGAGTGCTGAAGTGAGCGAATTTAAAGCCAGCAAAGGCTGGTTTGACAGATTTAAGAAGCATAAGAACAAACATAAGAACATAAGAAAGGAGGAACACTGCAGCAGGCCTGTTGGCCCATACTAGGCAGGTCCTTCACAATCCGTCCCACTAACAGAATATTTGCTCAACCCAATTTTCAATGCTACCCAAGAAATAAGCTTTGACAATTCTACCCACTCATGCGCGAGTCCCACTCAAATCCAACCTCTCTCACTCATGAATTTATCCAACCTAAATTTGAAACTACCCAAGGTCCTAGCTTCAATAACCCTACTAGGCAGACTGTTCCACTCATCAACTACCCTATTTCCAAACCAATACTTTCCTATATCCTTTCTAAATCTAAACTTATCTAACTTGAAGCTATTATTGCAGGTTCTCTCTTGGAGAGATATCCTCAAGACCTTATTTATATCCCCTTTGTTAATACCCATTTTCCACTTGTATACCTCGATCATGTCTCCCCTCATTCTACGTCTTACAAGTGAATGTAATTTTAGGGTCTTCAATCTTTCTTCGTAAGGAAGATTTCTAATGCTATGTATTAATTTAGTCATTCTACGCTGAATGGCATAGTGGCATACATAATAAGGCATGGTGAGGCAGCCAGTTCTGACAAAAGTGTGGCTGAAAAATATGTGAAGGAATTTCAAAGTTATGTACAGGCTGAAGGATTTAAACCTGAACAAGTGTTTAATTGTGACGAAACAGGCCTGTTTTGGAAGAAAATGCCAAACAGGACCTACATTACACAGGAGGAAAAGGCACTGCCAGTGTGGAGTAATGTGCTCCTACGATAATGTACTGTAACTTGCTACTTAGCTTATTGATGAATCCAAGATGTAGCAGCCATCCCCAACACCTTCTCAGGGGATCCATCTATGGCCTCATTCTCCACAGGGCTGTAAGGTAAACATCAAGTGAGTATAATTATTGCCCCAAAGGAGCATATGCCCATATTTCAGTCTTAAATGGACTGAAAGGCGGTTTACTCACTTGTTTGGACTTAAAAGTCCACGCATAACCGCCGTCAATAAGTAAATTTTGATGTTCTTGAAATACAAGAACTGTGCAGTCCCCTGTCTGACAAGAACACAAAAACATACCTTGCTCTTGTAACATGAGCGATGGTGTTGGCTCCACCATATACGGCGGAAATGCTGTCTTGATTGTAGAATGTCGCTGATGAGTCACCGTCTTGTTTCGATGGAGTTCACTTGCGATTGTCTCTATGTTTGTCTTTTTGCAGTAAGAAGCTGCGCACACTTCTGAATATACTGCGATTTTATTCACTAAACGCGCTGGAACAGAGTTCTTATCTTATTTCCCGATGCTAGTGGAGATTAAATTAGAATAACGGATGCGTACGAATAATGTCTTTGTTGAGTTACGTCGCCTTGCGCCATATGACCCCTCACGTCGTATGACCTCTTTGGAGCCCGTATTCAATCTGATCCCTCGTGGTGCCTCGTGGCGCCGTGGGGCCTGGCATGCTGAGGTCAGCACAATTTCAACAATTGCTACATGTGGCAAATAAAAATGTTTGTGTTACCTAAATTTCAATC
>WNWK01041077.1:0-16638 GCA_009830355.1 Cherax destructor
GCATTGATAGTCCCCAATTATTAATTTGGCACCAATCTCTGGTGGAGAAAACCTTACACAGTACTTCCCGATGAAGCACTGCCCAGATGTTGGAATAGTGTCGGCAGGTGTGCGGGACAGGTGTAGGATAAGAGTGGTTTTGCACTTGTTATGTACTGGCAGCTGAAGCAGTGATGTCGGGGGTGAAGATTTAAAGAACCAAGTTTTGGGTTTGTTCCTGGGAGGATTTGTTTTTACTGGGGGTAAAAGGAACTGTTTAAACCCAAATGGGGGTTCCTTTTTCCTTCGGGGCCTAAAATTACGGGAATTTTTACCGGTTTTTTATTTCTGAGTTGAGTCAGTCTTTGTCAATGGGATGCCAGCTGATCAGTTTATGCCCATTTGGGATGTAGGCTTGAACGGGCCTTCACAATAGCTTGAAGGGTTTTTAAAGATTTGAGGACCCCATAAAGTGCCCCCCTGTGATGGATTATTTTAGTTCCCTTTTTACAACACAGCCCATGAGGGCAGTTTTGATTTTTTTTGGGGAGGAGTCCCTGGGGGAACTTCTGAACCTTCCACTTGTAGTTCCAGGCTAGTTTCCACAAAACCCAGGTTTTGGAATATCCTTCTTTTTAAGATTTTCCCCTAAAAAAAAAATTTTTCTTCGGGAAAATGCAATCTGTATGCCGTAGTTGGAACAAGAGGTTTCTTATTTTTAAGAAGTATTTTGCCCTTTTTGTAGAATATCCACAAACACTCAGAAGCTAGGGGACAAGAGCCAGATACCCCCTCTCTCTCTTTTCTCTTTTGTCTTTTTTCCTCTGTCTCTCTCTCGCAATTTTTTCTCTTTTTTATATAGGGTTTGGACAAGGAAGGGTTTTGGATCCCCCTTTAAAGTTATTGAAAAATTTTTTTACAAATTAAGGGTTCCAACTTTATTGACAAGATAGGGGTTGTTACCTACACCAGCTCATTTGAAAGCATTTTTATTGTTATGAAACATACAAGTAGGGAAAGGGTGAAGTTGGGAAGCATTTTCATTTGATCAACTGACTTTATCTCGTTGACATCATTTGAACAATTTTTCCCAGACTCAGTTCCTGGGGATAAATGATCTCAGATAAAGGGATGTTCGGGAGAAGGGTACAGTCAAGGGAAGTTGCTGCTTTCCCCCGTCTTTTTTAAGAAGCTTGTTTCCCGCTGTCCCAAGTGGAGCCAAGTGGGGGATTTTGACAATGTTGGTTGTACATAAAGTAAGGCCCCCCACACCCCTCTTGTGTTGAAGGCTCTGCTAAAATGACAGATCTATCAGGAGGGTCCAGACATGATGAGACGTCTTGCTCGTTCCTATCTGTCAAGCAGTCGCAGATGAGGGGGGGCAGGAAAACCCAAAGAAAGTGGGGCATATCAAGGTGTGAGAGTATTTGGGCCCATACAGAATCTTGTTTTCCCCTACTGCAAAGAGGGAGATACAAGTGGTCAAATTTCACCCCAAGGATATCTTCGTCTGTCTTTTGTCTGCCCGTTTGTCTCTCTCTCTCTCTTTCCCTCTTCTCTTTTTCTGTCTCTGTCGGGAAGACAGGGGTGGGTTTCGATGAGCAAGGAGGTTTAGAGTGGGTAGGGATGTAGATCAAGTTAATGAAGCATATGGAACAGTATTTAGATAAAGGTAGAGAAATTTTTTTTGCATTTTGGTTTTGAAAAAGCATAGATAAGTGGATAGGGGGGAAAAGTGGCAATGTTGGTGTATGGAATAGGTATGTTACTGAAGGCTGTAAAGAGTTTTTATGAGGATAGTGAGGTCGAGGGTGTGGGAGGAGGGGAAAATTTCTTCCCGGTAAAAGTAGGCTTAGACAGGGATTTTGATGTCACCATGGTTGTTTAATATATTTATAGATGGGGTTGTAAAAGAAGTGAATGCTAGGTGTTGGGGGAGGGTGGGATTAAATTATGGAGAATCAAGTACAAAATGGTAGTTGACACAGTTACTTTTTGCTGATGATACTGTGGTACCTCGAGGTTTGAACAACTCCCAACTCGAACAATTATGTAAGAGTTTTATCGTAAGTGCTTTTGTAAGTGTATTTTTGGGGGTCTGAAATGGACTAATCTAATTTACATTATTCCTTATGGGAACAAATTCGTTTGGTAACGGCACTGAACAGCATTCTGGAACAAATTAGTCTGAAACTCGAGGTATCACTGTACTGTGCTTATGGGAGATTCTAAAGAAAAGTTGCAAAGGTTAATGGACGAGTTTGGGAGAGTGTGTAAAGGTAGAAAGTTGAAAGTGAACATAGATAAGAGTAAGGTGATGAGGGTATCAAACGATTTAAATAAAGAAAATTGGATATCACATTGGAGAGAGGGATTATGGAAGAAGTAAATGTTTTCAGATATTTGGGAGTTGACTTGTCAGCGGATGGGTTTATGAAGGATGAGGTTAACCATAGAATTGATGAAGGAAAAAAGTTGAGTGGAGCGTTGAGGTATCTGTGGAGACAAAAAAACGTTATCCATGGAGGCAAAGAAGGGAATGTACGAAAGTATAGTGGTACCAACACTCTTATATGGGTGTGAAGCATGGGTTGCAAATGCTGCAGCGAGGAGGAGCTGGAGGCAGTGGAGATGTCCTGTCTAAGGGCAATGTGTGGTGTAAATATTATGCAGAAAATTCGGAATGTGGAAATTAGGAGAAGGTGTGGAGTTACTAAAAGTATTTGTCAGAGGGCTGAAGAGGGTTGTTGAGGTGGTTTGGTCATTTAAAGAGAATGGATCAAAGTAGAATGAATTGGAGAGCGTATAAATCTGTAGGGAAAGGAAGGCGGGGTAGGGGTCATCCTAGAAAAGGTTGGAGGAAGGGGAAGGAGGTATTGTGGTGAGGGGCTTGGACTTCCAGCAAGCATGTGAGCGTGTTAGATAGGAGTGAATGGAGACGAATGGTTTTGGGACATGACGATCTGTTGGAGTGAGAGCAGGGTAACATTTTGTGAAGGGATTCAGGGAAACCAGTTAATTGATTTAGTTGGACTTGAGTCCTGGAAATGGAAAAGTCAAATGCCTGCACTTTAAAGGGGGGGTCGGGGGATAGAAACAGTTTGGAGGGACTATTCTGAACTGTGTTTTCAAAAAGCCCCCTGCAAAGACGGGATTATGTAGGGAGTGGGGTGAAAGTGTTGAATGATGATGAAAAAAAATTTTTTTTTTTGGGGATTTTTTTTTTTTGGGCCCCCCCCTCCCCTTGGGGGGGAGACGGGACTTGTTAAAAAAAAATAATAAAAATAATCATATTTTATTTCTAAAAAGTATAGGGTAAAAAGGTATAAGGTGAATTGATACCCAATGACATACTACTATTTGAAAGTAAGCTTGTTATGCAAGTATTTGGGGCCCAAATTAAGTCATTTTTCTGGATGCGACCCACACCACTCGACTAAAAACCCAGGTACCCATTTTACTGAGGGGGGAAACATAGACAACCGGTGAAGGAAACATTTAAATTGTTTTTTACCCTCGCGGGGAATCGGGGGTAAAAACATAAAAGGGGGGGAGAAATTAAAGCCACGGGCAGACGAAGAGTAGGATAGCTGATGAACAAGGGGTTTTAGGAAGGGTGAGAGAGATGTGGAAAGTGTTTAAATTAAACATATTCTTAAAAGATTTAGAAAAGGTTAAAAAGGGGTTTTTTGGGGGGGCATTTATACTGTTGGGTAGACTTCGGGATGAAATGTTTATAGGGGGGCCACAGATATATCAGATCATTTTTTAGTTGAAGTTTTCTTGAGAGTAAAAGGTAGAGGGGATACAAGGAAATGGAAACAGCAAGTAAGAGAGAAGTAAAAAAGTCGTATGACAGGATGGGGGGGAGGCAATTTAAGATGTTGCAAATGTATGGACTAGGAGGTGGGGTTATTGCTAACGGTGAAAAGTTTTACAAAGGATAGTGGGGTTTTGGGTTAAAAGTATGTAGGAGGGGAGATTTTTTCCCCAGTAAAAGTGGGACTTAGACAAGGCCCGTGTGATGTATCCCCAGAATATACCTGGAGGGGATTCGGGGTCAACGCCCCCGCGGCCCGGTCTCTGCCCATGCATCATGGTGGATCGGGGCCTGATAAACCAAGGTTTTGTTTTGTTTGCCGCGGGGAAACCTTAAAACGTACGAACCACAGCCCGACTGGTCAGACACTGATTTTAGGTGCCGGGTCCAGCGCCTTCGTGAAGACAGCCGGGGGTTTATTGGTAATCCCCCCCATATGTAAGCGGGGGGGGAAAGTTGAACAGTTTTGGGGCCCCCTTTACATTTTTAAGTGTTGTCTCTTATCGTGCTAGTAGCCCCCCCGTTTTCACGGGAAATGAAGTTGCATCGTCTGCCGAGTTTTTTTTGTTTTCATGGGGGAGGTTTTGGGGCAAGTTTGGTACTAACCCCTCAAAGGTTTTCCAAAGGTATTAATCATGTATCTCCCGCCTGGTTCTAGGGAGTCCCAGGTTGAGGAACAGAAAGAGGTAAAATTATAAAAAAACTGTTCGTTGGGCAGTACACCAAACAGGTAGAAAAATGAAATTGGTTCAGGGATCCACACCCCCCGTATGCCCCTTGGATGACGGGTACAACCCCTGGCTTGGCTGGGTGCGTCATTCTTGAGGGATTGTATTGCCACGGGAGTAGAGCGTCAGGTGTTTTGGGACCATGAGGCGGGACAAAGAAAAGGGTTCGTTTCCCCTGGCTAGTCGGTGTTGTTATATATATATATATATATATATATATATATATATATATATATTATATATATATATATATATATATATATATATATATATATATATATATATATATATATATATATATATATATAAAAAGGATGGGTCCACCTCTGGGTCAATTGTGGGACCCATTGCCTCGGGGGAAGTGGATAAAAAAAAAACTTCAAGGAAGAATATTTAGTTTTTTTGAACCATTTGAATATTCCATTTCCCCTACCACCCCCATCTTTTTTTACAAATTTTATTTAAAGGGCCAAAAACAATGGGAGTAAAACAACATGGGAAACAACTCAGGCACATGTCAAATACTTGTCCAACCCCCGGCAGTGGGCCGCGTGCCCAGAATCCCAAATTTCCCTCTGAGTCTCTGAAAGATGTTTCCCCTGTGGCCCTTTGGGTTTTTCCTAGGGGATGATTTTTCCCCCCCCAGCTTTAGGGCCCCCTTGCCCCATGCTCCATGGGGTCTCCGACCCTATTGGGATGAAGTTATAGCAAAAGGAAGGTCTTCTATTTGGGGTCTTCTGGGGCTCCCCGTGGGTTTGGGAGCTCCACCCCCCTTTGGCTAAAAAGGGCAAGGTAGGGGTCTGCCAATGTGGCAACCGGTGGGGGTCCCAAGCAATCTCTTTTTTATCCTTCCAAAGGGTAGCATGGGGGCTCCATTTTAGGACCTTTTGACTTCCATCAGAACTCTGCCCTTTGGGGTTTTCCCCCTTTAGCTGGGCAACGGGGTGTGGGGAGATTTCCTTTTTTATTGTCATTGAACCTCCCCATGTCTAGCATACTTCCTTCTTTATGTGTGAAAACTAGACCATGAAGTCCGAAATTGGGTCCCGCCGTCGCCCCCCCCGGAAATACACCCCCATGTTTTGGTATATAGGGGCGGTAAAAGGGAAAACACCAAAACCGAATGGCCCCCGGGTCGGGGCCCAGGGCCCCAGAGAGGAATTGGGAACAGCAAAAAGGGGAAAACTCCCCGAGGTGGTGCCCTTTACCGCTAGGGGGACAAAAATTTTTCCTTTCCTGAAGCGTTGGTGAGCAAGGGTTTGGGAATTTTTTTTCCCTGATCCCCTTTGTCCCCGTGGGACTGTTTTGTGCCTTTGGGAGGGTTTGGGCTACTGGGGGAGCCCCAGGATGTCCCACTGCCCGCCTTCAATGAACTTGGGGTCTTGAGCTCCCACCACACCTCCCCAAACGTTAGGGACAACCTTTTTGACTAATCCGGGGGCCAAAAACAGACAAAAATGCAGGTAAGCTACCTGCCATGCTTTGGAAACCCCCATTTCCCTCCCCCTGGGAGGGTTTCCCCCCATTGTTGGGTCCTCTAGGGCAGATTCAGTGCCTTCCTTTAAGGGTTTATCCAGGGGTGCCTCATACTGCCGGGTTGGGTTGTCCAAAAAAGGGTGCGCACCTCAAGAAGTAAAGTAGTCTTGGGATAAATAAGACACCTTGTGAGGAGATACAGGGGATCATGGGCATCAAGATCCTTATTCCCTCCTCCATTCCTTTTTAGGTTTTTCACTTTTTCCTTGAGGGCAGTGCCCCATGGCGTGGGGACCCAGGGGGTCCCCAGGAGGGTACTGTTGGATGGAGGGTAAATATTTACTTCTGGGAGGATTGTTTGCACCATTTATTATTTCCCGATTTTTTTGATAAATTTCCCCTTTGAGGGGATTGGATGAGCCCAAGGCTTCCCCCTGTGTCTTCACCCGTTGTAGGTCCTCTAACAAGGACTCCCCCCGTACCCGGGCCAAGCCCCTAAACCAGGTACCAGATGTTGGGGGGGCTCGCTGCATAGGCTGGAAGAAAGGGCTTACCGCCAAACAGAAAAGAAAATGGAGCGAGTGGGTCACCCCGTTTAACACCCTTTGATGAGGGAATTTAATGTTCCCCCAAAAAAAGAGACGAGGGTTTGCTGTAGCCAGCCGAAATGAAGGGGGAAAAAGACTGGGGGAAAAGATTTCGAAAAGGCTGGCAAAACCACATCTCTCTTCACCCTTTTTAAAAAGGGATTTCCAAAAATCCCAAATTTGGGCTCGGCCCCTCTTTGATGGGGCCCCCGATGTAGGCCCTTTTCCCATGAGCTGCGGGTTCCCCGCCTTGAGACCCCAAAAAACCCAGTTGGGGGTGGCGAAAAATAAAATGGCAGCTTCTAGGCCCAATGTTTTCCTTTCCGCCGTTTGGCAACTAGACGGCGAAGGGTGTTACCAACAACAATGGGTCTGATTCCCCCTCCTTCTTCTTTAAAAACAAAAATATATATATATATATATATATATATATATATATATATATATATATATATATATATATATATATATATATATATATATATATATATACATACATACATCTACAATTAAGATTTTTTTGTTTATTACAATAAAATATTTATCAGTTGTTTTAATATATAAATATTTTAAATACAAAGTTGTTGCAGTGTAAGATTCTTGATTCACAAAATTTTTTTTACTTTTTTTTTACACATTGTTTTCCCCAAATAGTTAAGATATTGTTAATCCTGGGGGATTTCACATGGACTTGGCATTTAAAAATTACACCCTTTTGAACTTGTAGTTTGACTGCAGGGGCTGTCCAGGATTTGTTTACTGAGGAGCAAAATTTTCTGTCTCCCTTTTAAAGTGCTGGGGACACTTTGTGTTTGTTGGTAAAAAAATTTTTTAAAAAAAGATGTATTAAAATCAATTAAAATAACAGTATTTTGCAAAGATTTTTTCATTCACATTAAGAAGAACGAGAAAACATTTGACTGCATAAAAGAATAAGAAGAAGAATTAAATGAAATTTATTTTTTATAACTTTACCAACAACGTAAAGACCTTTTAAACAATGATATAGGGGAATAAAATATCAGATATTTTCCCAAAATAAAATAATTGATACAGAAAGAACATAATAGTTACTTTATTTCAAATGAGATTTTTAACTAAAAAGTAATAAAAGGGATTGATCTGTCTGTTGTTATGGTTGGAAAAAAAGATAGTGATACTGTCAAACTTCAGATCGGTCTTTCTGAATTTGTGGATGGAGCATAAATTGTTTTCACCCTGCTGTTCCTAAAGTGGGTTTTTTAATAGACGAGAAAAAAACTGTGCTCACATACTACAAAAATAACGCCATAGTCATAGTGACGAAACCAGTTTTGGGGACAATCACGAGGGAAACAGCCTTTGACCATAACTTACTAATGTGGGACCCAAAAAGCAAAATTGAACCTGCATAATTAAATTTCCCCCCAAGAGTATCTTTTTTTGATTAAAATAAAACGAGACCATTGATATGTTCGTCCAATCTTAAGCTTTTAAAACGAACCTTAAAAATATTTGCCCAAATTGAATTGTGGGGGAAATTTCCCAAAAAAGTTGAATAATGTGATTTTCTTACAAAAAAGGAGGTTTAGGGTGAAAAAATTTGAGATTGCTTTTTTGTCTTTAGACATAAATCAAAATATTCCTTTTCTGAACGTTATTTCCTCAAATTTAAAATCAGACTTTTTTAAAAATTTAATCTAAAAAAAAAGCCGTCCCGTTAACAGTGAATCTAAATCAGCAGCCAAATTAAAACAACGTCAAAGATAAACTAGAACTAAACTCAATCGGTGTATCTGTAGTCCCACAATTGCGTGGAAGTGATTGGATAAAAGCCAGTCGAAGTCAACAGTCAGTCTGATCAATAGTGAATATATTTTCAATAATTTATTCTGACTTACCACCATTTTAATATTTAGTCTCATCAATTTGCTTATTTTTTTATTCACTTTCAATTTTTTTCTTGCGCCCACCTGAAAATTTCCCTTTTTCCATCTTCTGCAAATTCTTTTTTCCTACGTGTCAACACTTTGTGTTTCATCTGGGGAAAAATAAATGTTAGTAAATATATATTGAAGACAGAGTGATCTTCTTGAACCTGAACATTTCCCCGACATTTTAGCCCTCACTAGGATAAATTTTTCCCAACCCCCGGGGGAAACATAGAAACACTTATTATGGGGGTTATAATTTACATAGTTAATGTACCTGTCGTAAAAGAGGAAACATTTCAGAAATTTTTTAAGATGAAAAAATGAAAGCCCCAATACTGAATTAGGGACACAGACACATTCAACACCCAAGTCTACAATACAAACCAGGTACAAGGTACATTCAATTTAACCCCAAATCTAAATAAAAATGGGTCAAGGGTACATTAAATCCCAAGTCAAAACCTGAATAAATTTGGGTACATTCAACAAAACCCGGGCCTACAATACTGAATCAGGAAACACGGGCCCAATTCAAAAACCCCAAAGGCCCTCCCTAAGGGAATCGGTAAAAGGCACGCAATTTTCCCCAAGTCTGGTAATAAGGCACCCTTTTAATACGAAGACCCCCTTGTGATAGTCACATCCCCATGGATTCACGAGGAATCACGGATTGGTCGTCCTAAACATATTACAAGTGAACACAAGGAAAGTGATGATGATGAGAAGCATCACCATAAAATTTTCTTTTGCAAAGTATAAAAATCAGGAAACTTCGGCACAGCAAATTTTCGACAGACCAAATTTTTTGGAAAAAACCAATTTTGAAAGTGTGAGTGCAACTCCCACTTATTTTACTAAAATAACGAAACGACGTCGTAAGTTATGGAAACCTTTGATGAGTGTGGGAAGACATTTCCCAACAACACACTCCCCTTCAACCATCACATAAATTAATGTGATGGTGAAATTTTTCTTTTTGGGAAAAATTGGGACCTCGATCTCCCCTTTTTAATTGGTCTGGAACACTTATCTCCGGTAGGCCAGGGGGGAACAAAAACCCAACGGTAAACCATTAAGAGATTTCTTGAAAAAAGTCTCTTCTCTTAATTGATGCTGCTCCCGAAATAAACATCAAACGTCTCTTATTTTACTTGTCTTTATTATGTATATTTCTTGAGTTTTTTCCCGTTACTTGATTTTTTTTAATTCATATTGTTAATATTCATGAATTTTGGCATTTGTCGGGCATTTTCAAACCTTTTTTCTTTTGCTACGGGAAAGATATTCAGGAGAAAATAAAGGTACTGTAAAGTACCTAAAATTTTAAGACATACCCCCCTATGTCGCCCCCACAGAAGACATACCCCCTATGTCCATCCCCCTACAGTAAAACATACCACTATGTCTTGTACCCCTACAAAGACATACCACTATGTCTTGTCCACTACGTAAGAATTTCCCCTATGTCTTGTACCACCCCAATAAGACATACCACTATGTCTTGTACCACTAAGGGAAGATTTACCACCAAAGTCTTGGGGACCACTACAGTAAGACAACTATGTTTGTACCACCACAGTAAGACATACCACCCCCCTTTTATTGTACCACTGGGAAAAATAACCATGTCTTTCCACTACAGTAAGACAACCACCATATCTTGTACCCCAAAAGAAGAATTTCACCAATTTTGTACCACTACAGAAGACATACCGCCATGTCTTGTACCACCAGTAAGACATACCACTATGTCTTTACCACTACAGAAGACATCCACTATGTCTTGTCCTTTTACAGTAAGACATACCACTATTTTTTACCACTACAAAGACATACCACTATGCGTACCACTACAGTAAGACATACCACTATGTCTTTTATGATATCTTGTATATTTTCATCTTTTTGATAATACGACCCTAGTATCTTCGTTATTAGCTAAATCAAGCTACGGGATTTTGGGTATTATCCTATTCATCCTTCATCATAACTCAGTTTATTTTACCACTACGGATATATTTAATATATATGGTGAGGTTATAGGTAAACATGTAACTGCCAGTTCAAGTTCCTCATGTTTGGTCGTGACGCCCGAGTTGGCGCCAAAAATATCCGACCCACGTGACTGTGGGCATGAGGTTTGGTAGATCTCACTTGACTTAGGGGAGAGAGTACCCATTTTCGATACAGCCATTCTCACGCCATTATCTAGCTGGCTTGGGGAAAGCAGCCATTTACTGGATTTTGATTGTGACGTGCCCGAACTGTTTCCCGGTGAACCCCCGTGAATTATTGTTTTAAAATACCCCTAGAAACCCTATTTGTGTTTATCGGGTTTGTATTTTTTTTATTGCTTCATTTACTGAAGATTCAGTGTTTAAGAATGTGTTAAATTCCTTTTTGAAACTTAAAAGGCCTTAAACGTGTATATATATTTTTACAATTATCAAACAAAAACTAATTCTATTTTAAATTTAAAATTTAAAACGATTTTTGTTTAAGTTTCCCTTTTCCCATTTGATCAAAACAAGGAAGGAATATTGATTTATATTACGAGTTAAAAAGCACTCTATACTTTGCCCACTCTAATAGTCTTGTGCCACTACAGTAAGACATACCACTATGTCTTGTACCACTACAATAAGACATACCACTATGTCTTGTACCACTCAAGTAAGACATACCACTATGTCTTGTACCACTACAGTAAGACATACATAGTCTTTTACCACTACAGTAAGACATACCACTATGTCTTGTACCACTACAGTAAGACATACCACTATGTCTTGTACCCCTACAGTTCCTCACTATGACGTCCTGAAACCCTTCGTTCAATCTTTGTTACAAATTAAACTTTTCTTGTAACATGGCAAGGCGGGAAACAACATGGCAAGGCTGTAAACAACATGGCAAGGGCAAACAACATGGCAAGGCGTTAAACTACATGGCAAAGGTGTAAACAACATGGCAAGGCGTGTAAACAACATGGCAAGGCGTGTAAACAACATGGCAAGGTGTGTAAACAACATGGCAAGGCGTGGAACAACATGGCAAGGCGTGCAAACAACATAGCAAGGCGTTAAACAACATGGCAAGGTGTGTAAACAACATGGCATGGCGTGAAACAACATGGCAAGGCGTGTAAACAACATGGCAAGGTGTGAAACAACATGGCATGGCGTGCAAACAACATGGCAAGGCGTGCAACAACATGGCAAGACGTGCAAAAAACATGGCAAGACGTGTAAACAACATGGCAAAGACGGGAAACAACATGGCCCAAAGGGGTGCAACAAACATGGCAAGACGTGAAACAACATGGCAAGGCGTGTAAACAACATGGCAAGGCGTTTAAACAACATGGCAGGGCGCGTAAACAACATGTCAAGGCGTGCAAACAACATGGAAAGGCGTGTAAACAACATTTGGCAAGGTGTGGTAAAAAAAACATGGCATGGCGTGCAAACAACATGGCAAGGAAATGTAAAACAACATGGCAAGGCGTGTAAACAACATGGCAAGGCGTGCAAACAAACATAGCAAGGCGTGTAAACAACATTTCAAGGTGTGTAAACAACATGGCATGGAGTGCAAACAACATGGCAAGGCGTGTAAACAACATGGCAAGGCGTGCAGACAACATGGCAAGACGTGTAAACAACATGGCAAGACGCAAACAACATGGCAAGGCGTGCAACAACATGGCAAGACGTGCAAACAACATGGCAAGACGTGTAAACAACATGTCAAAGACGTGTGAACAACATGACAAGGCGTGTAAACAACATAACAAGGCGTGTAAACAACATGGAACGTGTAAACAACATCAAGTGAAGCTTTTCTTATAACTGGATTTGTTTGGGTCATTGCACACTCCTAGAGAAATATCCATGTACGTCAACATGTCTAAGAGGCCTTGTAGCAGTGCATTTCCCTCACTAGACCCAGGAGCTATAATTCAACTGTTGTATTAGAGCCAAAATGGGTCTAAGATCATTAGATCAACTTCCTCAAAAATCGCTAAAGCTGTGTATCAGCAGTTTGAAGAAACTCAGGCTGGGAACATCCCAGTTAAACACTGTTAGAATATCATCCAGAATAATTACACGAAACTGGATTGACATTCTTTGGCCTTTTACTACATTAGAGGTAATTGTTCAGTAATCATAGTGTTCATAGTGTTTAAGCAGTTTGTCAACTATGAAAACAAGAGGGAAAACAGCGCAGCTAAATAATGACATTAATAAAATCAAAATTCAACAAAATTATTTATTTTTTAAAAAAAACTGGACCTACACAACAATAATAACATGAGCTTTCCATGACTAAAACAAAATTTGGGGGTTTTTGGGGATTAAGTTTCCATGGAGCGGGGCAAGAGGGGCCCCGCCGATCAGTGAAGAGGGGGGGCCCAAAAGCTATGATTTCGACACCTGAAACCCAACTAGTTGAGTACAAAACATAACCAAATTTTCCACATCCATTAAAACGGGGCCCTACCTGAGGCGTGGAAGAGGGGAAAATGTAGTCCCAATTTTTAAGAAAGGAGCAGATACGGGGGCTTTAAAACTACAAACCTTGCCCTGTTTATAGTATGAAAAAAGTCATAAAAAAAAAAAAATCATCAGGGGGGAGAGTGGTGGAGCTCTTGGGAAGGACACAATCTTATAAACGACAACCAGCAGGGTTTTGGGGGAAAAATCGGGCCCAAAACCAATGGATTTTTTATGACAAGGTAACAAAGGGGGGCAAAACAGGGGGGTTGGATAGACTGCTTTTTGGGGAAATGCAAGAAGGGCGTTCAAACAGTTCCCCCCAAAGGGGGGTTAAATAAAAAAAAGTTTAGGGATCGGGAACACTGAAAAAAAGGCCTTTGAAAGGGGTTTAGAAAATATCTGACAGGGAGGAAAGGAACAGTCATGGTCGGGGAACGAGGTGTCAAAGTGTCCCACCTGTGGCAGGGGGGTTCCACAAGGGTCTGGGGGACCTGTACTGTTTTTGGTATATGGAATGACATAAGGAAGGGATAGCCCAAAGAAGTGTCCCTGTTTGCAGATGAGGGAAGAAAAAGAAAAAAAATAGTCGAGGATCAGGCAGGATCAAAAAAAAAACCGGACAGGCTACAAGACTGGCCCAGTAACTGGCTCCTTAATTTTAAACCCCACCAAATGTTAAAAGTCAGGGAAGACGGGGGAAAGGGGAAAAAGTGGCCCGGAGACAGTGTAAAAATCTAGGGGGCCCAAAAGGTAAAAACCCCCACTCAAAAAAAAAGACCGGGGAGTATAATAGGGGGAAACATCTCCTGGGCACACATCAATCAGATAACTGCTAATTTTACGGGCGGCGCCCCAAACCTAAAATAGTTTCCCAATACCTCACTAAATTTCAAGCTCTCCCCATACGTCAGGGGCCCATCGGGAAGCAGCGGCCCCATTTTTGGGAAACCCCACCCTGGTAAAACAGGGGTCAAGAAATTAGAGAAAGTGAAAAAGGTTTTGCAACAAAAACAAAACCCCAGATTTAAAGGGAATTCCCAAAAGAAAGGTGGGGGAAATCGGCCTGACGACACCAGGGACAAAGGGGTTTGGGAAGACATGATAACGACATATAAAAAACTGGGGGAATGAAGGGGGACAGAGACAAGATTTTTTCCAAAAAGGGGGACCAAAAAACAAGGGTACAATTGGGAAATTGAAGACTCCTATGAGTCAAAGGGGTGTTAGGGAAATATTTTTCAGGGATGAGTTGAAGGTTGGGAAAAGCCTAAAATGACGTAGGGAGGCAGGGGCCATAAAAGGGTTTTGGGGGAAGTTTGTTAAAACTCATGGGCGGGGAGAGGGACCAAAAGGGTGGTGGGAAAAGGGGGGGGCCAGGAGCTATGGCCGGCCCCCGCAACCAAAAATAGGTGAAAAACAAATAGGTGGTAAAATCACCCAAAATTTTCAAAATTTTCTTATTATAATGGCTGAAATTTTTAAAACTTAAGGCCTGAAAATTAATAGTGTAAAATAGCAAATCATTTAATTAATTCTGGGGTTAATTAGAAACTGTGTGATCATTTTTCTGTAGGTTTAGTTTGTGACAGCCGAGGAACACCATGGGAAAGGGCTAGGAGTTAAATCCCTTCCCTCTTAAAGTCTTTTTTCCCTTCTACGTTTCTTACGCTGGCTTATCAATCAAAGAATAAATAAATAAATGAACACACACACACATATATATATATATATATATATATAATATATATATATATATATATATATATATATATATATATATATATATATATATATATATATATATATATATATATATAAATAAAACTCATCTAAAAACCAAGGACCACAGGGCGGCCAGCTTCCTCTTTCAGGTTCAGTGTTGCTATCCAGAGGGAAATGCCTGCAGCATTCTGGGCACGCAGGCCACTCCCGGGGGAGCTGGACGAAGTATTTGAGATCTAGCTCTGAGTTGTTATCTATGTTGTTTTACTCCTGTTGATTCTTGTCAAGGTTTTTTGTCATTTTATTTTGTCTTTAAATAAAGTACTTATATATAAATATTGGGGTGGTAGGAAAAATTTTAAACAGCTTCAGGAGAACTGAGTTTTCCCTGAGCAAAGTTATTTTTTCTAAGGATGAGGGTCCCCAGGACAGTTCCGGGGTGGTACCTCCTATTCTTTATGTATATATATATATATATATATATATATATATATATATATATATATATATATATAATTCGTGCCGAATAGGAAAAACTGGTCAATTAGCAAGAACTCGTTTAAAATTAAGTCCTTTCTAAAATTTTTCTATACGTTTAAAGATGTTTTTTTTTCAGTTATGTTAAAGCTTACCCAACCTTATTATAAAAAAGTGTTTAATTTAGCCTAATCCAACTAAATATATTGAGATAAGTTTACAGTAACAATAATAAACATGCAAGGTCACGGAAAATTTTATCAGAAGAGTGGTGGAGCACCTAGAAAGGAATGAGCTTATAACGACAGCCAGCACGGTTAAAGGGTGGGAAATCCTGTCTCACAAACCTACTGGAGTTCTATGACAGGGTGACAGCAGTAAGACAAGGGGGAGAAGGGGGGGTAGTTTGCATTTTCTTGGACTGTAAGAAGGCGTTGTCACAGTTCCACACAAGAGATTAGTGCAAAGCTGGAGGACCAGGCAGGGGGTAACAGGAAAGGCACTACAATGGATCAGGGAATCCTGGCAGGAAGACAACAGCGATTCATGGTACGTGGCGAGGTGTCAGAGAAGGCGCCTGTAACGAGTGGGTGCCACGGGATCAGTCCTTGGGCTAGTGGTGTTTCTGGTATTGTGAGCTGATGAAGAAGGAATAGACACCGAAGTGTCCCTTTTGACATGATGTGAAGTTGATGAGAAGAATTCAATCGGGAAAAGGACCAGGCAAAAACTACAAAGGAATCTGGACAGACTCAAGCCTGGTCAGCAACGCTCCTGGAGTTCAACCTACCAAGTGCAAAGTCATGAAGATTGGGGAAGGGCAAAAAGACCACAGACGGACTACTGTCTAGTGGGAGAGACTACAAACCTCACTCAAAAGGGAAAAAGGGTCTTGGGGTAAGTATAACACCGAGCACATCTCCTGAGGCGCACTTCAACTAAATAACTGCTGCATATGGGCGCCTAGAAACCTAGAACAGCATTCCGACATCTTAATACAGAATTGATGAGGACCATGTACACTGTGTACATTAGGGCCCTATTGGAGTATGCAGCACCAGTTTGGAACCCACACCTAGCCAACATGTAGGGAAATAGAAAAAATGCAAAGGTTTGCAACAAGACTAGTTCCCGGGTCTAAGGGCATGTCCTACGAGGAGAGGTTAAGGAAATCGACCTGACGACACTGGAAGACAGGAGAGATTCAGGATAATAACATATAAAATACTAAGAGGAATCGACAAGGTGGACAGAGACAGGATGTTCAGAGATGGGACACAGCAACAAGGGTTCACAGTTGGAAGTTGAAGACTCAGATAATCATAGGGATGTTAGGAAGTATTTCTTCAGTCACAAGTTGTCAGAAAGTAGAATGTCTGGGAAATGTGTAGTGGAGCGGATTAATTCATACTTTAAGAAGACGAAAGATAAAGCTCG